>JAJOZX010013051.1:0-35000 GCA_023014485.1 Bathynomus jamesi
TTTAGCCGAGCATTAAGAATGTAAGCGGACGAGTCAACCCAACCAGGAACCAGCAGGCGGGGAGAACCAGGCCTCATCGCTTCAGTCAGCCACCGTAACCACCACTACGCTACTGGGCGCTAAGATGTCGCTTTTTACGGGCGCATAATACCTACAGTAGAATGACGGAGTAGGTCATACGTGGCCACGGTGCAACGCCGGTTTCCGTGAGCGGCGAGGTTAGCGACGGTGGGTCTGATCAGTAGTTGGATGGATGACCCTCATTCGCGTTCAGATGATGTATTGACTTTTGGTTCGGATTCTACATTAAGCTGTAGCTCCCCTCACCACATACCTTTTATTATGAGGGGGGGGGACGTTCCGAAGGAGGTTAAGCAACCCCTAAAATGATTATTTATTACGAAAACTTTCCTGTATTTCTCTCTTTTATCATAACAAAAAACCGATATTCTTTCAAACCGGGTTAGTAACAGCTAATAGTATTGGGACTTAGTGGGACTTACGGGGACTTACTGGAACTTACTTTGGAGAGCGAGAATTATTCGCTTAGTTTCGCGAAGGAACTGAGGTTATTGACGTCGGATTTATATGTACTGACAAGAAATAAAAAAAAAAAAAAAAAATTCACCCCAAATACAGAGATTTTCTGAACAAATACAAGATGAGAAATACGCCATTCGAGACTTCAGAGTAGATTAAAGTTTGTTGTAAAGAAGTATTGCTGTGTGTGTGTGTGTGTGTGTGTGTGTGTGTGTGTGTGTGTGTGTGTGTGTGTGTGTGTTTAAATTTCTGTTGTCGAGTGAGGAAAGTCTTTGACCGCTAATTTCCGGATGGGATTCAGTTACCTTTCACAAGACTTTATAAGATAACGTTCATTGTTAATAAAGTTAAGTTCAATAGAAGATTTCTTTACAAGTACAGTTTTGGAAATAAGTTCGCCTACAAATATAATTTTTTTTAATTAAAAAATTACTAATTTATATATATATGAAAAATCATTTCACGAAAGTAACGCGTGAATAACATTTATGATGAAAATAACCACGAAGGAAAAAGGAAATACAGAATGGTGCTCAAGCGCTTTCGTCCTCGTGTTCCTGAGGATGTTATTAGACGAAAGCGCTTGAGCACCATTCTGTGTTTCCTTCATGGTTCTTTTCATCATTATATATATATATATATATATATATATATATATTATATAGAGAGAGAGAAGAGAGAGAGAGAGAGAGAGAGACTCCATACATAGGCAAAATAAATAAATGATTATTTATGTTTTTGCAGGTGATGTGCCGAGATGCCTTTGTATGTGCCATCCGTATGTGCAATTATTGTGCATTCAGTGTAATGGTGCCCACATGAGCATATTTTGTGACTTACAAGTGATTGCATAATAAAGTGACCATTTTGCCTATGTATGGAGACTTTTGACTCACCCTGTATATATATATATACTGTGTGTATATATATTAGTGATGTAGCGGATGTCATTTTTTTCACATCTGCGGATGTGAATGCGGATGTTTGATTTCGACATCCGCGGATGCGGATGCGGATGTCTACATTTCGTTATTTTTTAGGATATATTCGAGATTTGTTGTGTTTAACGTATATAATAAGTTATTATATAGAGAGAGCTGTAGCTATAATGTAGTATAATTGATTAATTGTACAATAATTGCTGTACTTTTCTCTGAACATATAAAATAATATCAAGCATCTAACTAATATAGAAATCAATTAGTGAATTCGTCTGCAAATAAATTCGTTATATTTTGTCGAGTTTCAGCCACAATTAGAAACCATAATTGTGTTACCAGGATGCGGGACGTGAACCCAACTCAAATGCACCCCACCGACCTCTTTCCCCAACCTCCACCCTTATAGAAAGAGATCTTTAATTAGCTTGATAACTATTTATATTAAGTTTAAAGTTTTATTAGGCATATTTATAAATGAGTAATTAAAATAAAGTAAACTAAGATGTTCATCGTTTAATATTCAAACTTAATTATAGGAAGGTTATGCTTAAGGAACATTAATTTTTCTGCCTTTTCTGCTGCCAGTCTGTTTCTCTTTTCATCATATATTAATCCAGCACTGCAAAATAATCTCTCGCTTGGTACGTTTGTTGGAGGACAGCTAAATGTTTCCTTGCAAGTTTACTCAAGTATGGATAGATATTCTGCGTATTTTTCCACCAACTAATAGGATTGTCACATGCAGCCAGGCGTTTTTCTTGGTGATAGCTCTCGATCATTTTTACTACATCTTTTGACATCGCGTAGGTCTCGTCATCGCTGCTTGACTCAAGACAAGAAACTGAGAGATTCTGTGATAGATTTGCTCGTTGAAGGTGTTGGTTCTGTCACTGAAACTTTTAATTCTTTTGGTGGGTGGCGAAGCGACAGATTCAAGAGATTGAAGCTCTTCAACTGCTTTGCCAAGTGATGATTTAACTCGTTCTAATGTACTAGGTGAAAATAACAGCTTTGTAACGTGGATCTAAGTAGGTTGCAAGAGAGTAACTTCATACAAGAACAGCCTCTCGTCTTGTCGCTTGCATCACTTTTGCGCACAATGAACTAGTTCTATTAATATAGTAGAATTTGATAATTTCCGCTTATTAATGACGTTTTATCTCAACGGTCCACATCCGCACGACATCCGCAGTCCAAAGTGCGGATGCGAATGCGGATGCGAGAAAATGTGCGGATGTTCCGCGGATGCGGATGCGGATGTGACCTACATCACTAATATATATACTGTATATATTTTTTTTTTGTCAGTAATAAAATGTAAAAAATAAAACTCAATCATTACCAATTCGGATTTTTTAATGCTTTTTTACAAATTTGAGATTTCTAGGCGAACTTATTTCCCGAAATTGTACCTTGAATCCCAAATTTATGATTTTCAAAAATAATTTCCTTTTTCAAAGGGAAAAAGAAATCCGCCATTGGGTAGTCCATTTATAGAATATCTGGTTGTTAATCAGAAGGTCTCGGGTTCGACTCTCGGCTTTTGTTTAAGATACAGTTCTGTCTTTTCTTCGGTGAGGTAATAGTAGCTCGGATCCCCCGTAAATCTGTAGGATCCCTCTATTACGTGACCTCAGCCGTTACGAAAGGGGGTATAAACAACAACCCCACCCCAAACATTATTATTTTAGAAGGAAAAATTAATATTTTCCTACATAAGCGATGAGGCAAACATAATACAGGGTGTTCATAAATTATCTTTACAAATTCAATCGAAATTCAATTGAAATTTCAATTGAATTTGTGAAGATAATTTATGGACACACTGTACTTAAATCATGTATCTATTTTTAATACATGATTCCTTAATAATATATATAACATAAAAAAATAATAATTGGTTGATTGACAGTTGGTTAGGTTTTTATTATTATTATTGAGGAAAATAAAGGACAATTGATCTTTCCTAAAAATTGGATAATACCCAGTGTTGGAAGGGGTAACGTGGAGGGAGACTCCCCTTACCCAAACCATACTGCGAAGCTGTCGTAGGAACTCGACTTAATGTTCTCCTCCTCGACATCAGACGTAATCGATAAGTTCTGTGTAAGATTAAGCTAAACTTGGTTAGGTTAGCATAGGTTAGGTTAACCTTTTCGTGCCTGGTGTGTATCAAAGGCAACATTAACTTACAAGGTTTTTCAGCCCTTTCATCAACAATGATGTTCGCAGTTGCAACCATTATCTATTCTCAAATTTCTTTGCAATAATAAAAGCTAAATCAGCCTTTCGGACTATTTGCCTTCTTAGTAATTAGTCTCTAAGTGGAAATCGTCCAAAATCTAAGTCGTAATTTAAGCATGAAAAGATAAACTTCGTTTTTAGTGTCGATGTTTTTCTCTTGTACAAGCGATGTTTGTTTCACAAATACAGTAGGCCTATACGTTTTTAGAAAACTGGGAAGCTGGCTATTTTTGTGCGACCAGTTACGTCTGTCCCCCCCAATTCGAAGCTTCAAGGTCAAGTCTTGTGAACTAAAAATCTTTGATATTCACTGGATACAAAACGTGTAGGAGTGGTCTGTATATTTATCGTTATTCATTGTTCAATATATTTGTCATGTATATAACATTATTTGTTTAGACAGGGTGTCCCATAAGTCCGGTTTCATAGGAAAATTTATTTTAAATTAAATTTACAAAAGTAATACATTGGAACTAAAACAAATGTTCAAATGGATGTCTTGTTTTGGGGGCCTTTTCTTTTCAGGAAAAGGCTTCCGGAGAACTTTTCCTCACGAGTGTAACTCACTTCCTTATTAGCCATTGCGTGTTATTCTACCTGCAACAAAAAAATGTCCCAAAACAAGACGTCAATTTGAACATTTGTTTTAGTTCTAATGGATTACTTTTGTAAATTTAATTTAAAATAAATTTTCCTATGAGACTAGACTTATGGGACACCCTGTATATGCGTATTAAATATTTTCTATAGTAGAGAAAATCGAATTAGAAAGATTTTTTGCCTATATGAATTGCATTGCCATAGAAACCATTTTACACTGACTAGGCTTTTAGGTTATGGCACGAGTGGTAGATCGTAGATGTAACCCATCATGTAGAAACAACGTCTTCATCTTTTTTTTTTAAATTTTACCTGCAATATACGATACCAATACTCTCGAATATTGGTTTATATTTTTATCAACCTGAAACTATGATTATGGAACTATGAAAGCTTTAGAGGGGTCTAAAATCCTCGGGATTTAGTTGTCATACGGTATAAAGAAGATTTATTTTATTTTTAAAACAAAACAAGCTTATTTTTGAATAGCGAACTCAAAAAGATATTTTTCACTAAAGTACATACCGTATATATTACTTCGTGTGCGAGTTCGAACGACGGTTCAGGATCGACCTGCGGTCGACCCCTCTGCAGCATCACGCCTCATTTGCCGGATTTAGTGAAGGAGGGAATTGCTGTCTGATCTTCTTCTGCCCTCGTAGCCAGCCACGCATGGCTGGTCAGGGACTTTGCACAGGAATCTGTCCAGCTGGTTCCTGAAGTTATTCAGATCGGTGTGCTGGAGATTCCTTACTTTTCTCGGTAGGGCATTGAAAAGCTTTGGGCCTCGTATTCTGAGGGAATTTTCCATCCTCGTTTTCATGGACCCCTGTCCCACAGCAGCCGGGACCAGTCGAAACCAGTAGTCTTCACCTTCCATTTCTTCTATCTTAGACGTAAAAGTTCTTTGTATAGCTTCAATGTTCCAATGTCTCGTTTTCTGTATGGGCTTGTGAGTACTGAGCAATACTCAATTATTGGTAGGACTAGGCTCTTCCATAATATAGTTTGAGCATGATGTTTCCTTTTCCGCTGCGGAAGCTCCACCAGATGATTCCCATTATTTTTCTAGCCGTTGTATTTTTGATGTTGTGCTCTCTGAATTCTGTATCCGACGACATTATTACTCCCAGATCCCTGACTTGTAGATTTGGTGTTATCTGTTTGGCTTGCAGAGTTTTGTACCTTTTATTCTGCAGCTCCTTGTTATTACCATATCTAAGAAGTTGGAGTTTTTCTTCATTGAACTTCATATTGTTGTCTTCTGCGAAACATGACAATACTGTCCTTTAATATCTACATCAATATCTGCAATCATTATTATGAACAGCAAGGGAGCTAATACTGTCTCTTGTAGGACAGAGCTCACGACTTCCGATTTAATTCTGTTTACCACCACTCTTTGTGTTCTTTGCGTCAAGAAATTAAATATTCATCTTCCTAGCTTTCCAGTAATTCCTGTATGCTTAAGTTTGTGTGCTATGATTCCATGGTCACATTTATCGAAGGCTTTAGCAAAGTCAGTATATATCACATCTATGTTTTGTCCTCGACACAATGTTTCCAATATTTTCTCTTGGTGGTCTAATAGCTGTGATAAGCATGATCTTTCAGCCCTAAAACCATGTTGATTTGGGTTGTATAAGTCCTTTTCTTGTAGGTAGTTTTGCCTCTAATTATACGTTCAAAGCACTTTATAAGGTTTGAGGTGAGAGCCACTGGCCGATAATTTTTGGGCATTGCTCTGTTACCACCTTTAAATATGGGGGCAATGTTCGCGTTCTTTAAGGGAAATGGAATTTGTCCTGTGTCGAGTGATGCCCTCCATAGTAAGTATAGCGGTCTGGCAGTACTCGCTTTAATTTCTTCAGAAACGTGGCGCTCCATGTGTCTGGCCCTGGCGCTGAATTGTCTTGAATCTGTGATAAAGCCTTGATTACATCTCCTTCCGTGAACTCGAAGTATATTAATAGGTTTGTGCCGGAATTTGTTCTTGGTTGATTTGTATCTATGTCAAAAAATTGGTCTGGATTTTTCACTTCCATCTCGGACTTAGGGGTGCTAAACACACAATTAAATTGTTCCTTAAGCAGTTCGCTTATTTCTTTCGGGTCATTTGTGTATTTGGCCTCCCTGTCTATCAACGGACCAATACTCTCCTTACACTGCATTTTCCTTTTCGCAAAAAATGTAGAAGTATTTTGGGTTATTTTTTATGTTTTCTGCTACCTTGTTTTCCTCGTCGTTTGTCTTATGTATGAATGTTTGCTTTAGGTCCATTTCTATTTCGCCAAGTTTCCTCTCTAGTTTGAGTCTCTCTGCATCAGTTCTACATCTGTTGTGTTTTACGGTTTGTTTTCGTTGTCTGAATAGTGTCCTGATTTTCCTCTCGAGCTTACTACGTTTTCTTTCCTGTCTCTCTGGAATATGTTTCAGTATTATAGGTTTGGTTTCGTCTCTATTATACAAAGTGATGCACATTGGCTACGCCAATCCCAAGTCGGACTACTCGATGTTGGGTAGTAATATCGAGGTGACTGATTTAGAAAAGGACTTGGGTGTGCTAATTAGCAGCGATCTTAAGTTTACGAAACAGTGTGTAGAGGTGGAAAAGAAAGCCCAGAAACTATTGGGTTATATCAGGAGGCAATTTCAGTTTCGGAACAAGGAGATTGTGCTCTCACTGTACAATTCCCTTGTTCGGCCGCACCTGGAGTATGCTGTGCAGTTCTGGTCGCCCACCCTCAGGAAAGATATTGAGAGGCTGGAGCGAGTGCAGGCGAGGGCCACAAAGTTAATCCCTTCCGTTAGGCATATGGGCTACAATCGACGGTTGCGCGCCCTGAACTTGTTTTCGCTTGAAACTCGGAGGCTGCGCGGTCAACTGATCGAGGTTTTCAAGCTCTTACGCGGGTTCAACGATGTCGATTTTAGAAGTATGTTTAGTTTAAATGATAACCCAACTCGCAACAATGGTTGGAAGTTGGATTTGAAACGGTTTAGGACTAGTGTGTGTGGGAATTACTTTACGTATAAGATCTGTGACACATGGAACAGGTTACCTTCGGAAGTTGTGAACAGTTCCTCTGTGGATCAGTTCAAGAAAAGGGTAGACGAAATCTTGCACACTATTTGAGTGTGTAAAGACATTTAGGACCTCAGTCTGCAGAAATTTCTTTTCCTATAAAATAGTTAATATCTGGAACCAACTTCCCTCAGAGGTTGTTTCCAGTCAAAGTGTAAATGTGTTTAAAAATAGGCTAGACAAAGTACTGAATACTCTCATGTGAGCAAACTAAATATAGAGCTATTTATATTTCCCACTTTCCTGTAAAATTTCCTTGGCTACTTTTCCAGGGTCAAGGTATTTTCTTCAACCTTTTTCCGTACCTGCCTCTGGCAGGGAGGGAGCGGAGGGTGGGGAGAGAGCCTTCTACTTTTCTATCCAGTTTTCTACTACTGCTAGGATAGTTGAAAGAAAAATAAACTTTTACAAAATTTTCCCTGGCACCCGTTGCCATTGGTACCTCCTCGGTATGGGCCGCAAGGCCTTTTGAGGTACTTCTTTTCCTTGTAACTCCTTGTAACTCCTTGTAACTCTCTCTCTCTCCTCTCTCTCTCTCTCTCTCTCTCTCTCTCTCTCTCTCTCTGCGACTGAGAAACACGGGCGTTGACCATTCGGCTACAAGATGAGAGTTAATAAGAACCTGGTGACATTTCAACACCTGAGGGAAAACCGACAGTATTTTTACCTTATTAACTCCCTGAACATTACTTCCTAATAAATGATGAGGAGGTTGCTAAATTTATGGGATTTAAAAAAATTACAAATATTTTACAACTTCACACGTCATTCCTCATTAATTTTCTTTGGACTTACACCGTTTCATCTTCTGAACTTGTTTAATTTCGTTTCAAAAGCTAATAAATCTTTTCTGGTCAACTTTTCACTTCTCGGAAGGCAAAAGTTTTTAAAGAGTTATCCCATAAAAAGGTTTAACATAATCGTTTCGAGCTCGAAAGATTGTTATATTTTTATGACGGGAACTATGCTATTTTTTTTATTTTTTTTAGAAGTTTTAGTTTGTTTATCAATTTCATTTAAATAATTTTTGATCTTCAGATTTTTCTTCGCGAACAACTTCAGAGAAGTTCAAATTATCTACGATACAAACATCAGTACGATGATATTGTTTTTGGACAGTAGGCAATTTTGAAAGACGAAACTTTTGATCCACTATGAGAAATTTGGTATGAAGTGATCCACATATTCTTAAAAAAAAAAGAGTAAAATAATTCTCCACTACCAAGAGAGGGAAGGGGGGGTCACCGAAAAGAGGGAGCCGTATGATCGACTGTCGCGTGATGCATTCCGTTCGTGATTAAGAGCTGATATACTGAACCTTGCAGATATTTTACACCGCAATCAAATATGCTTTTGTTCAGGGCCGTATTTAAGGGGTGGGTGGGTAAGTTGGTCAAACTATACCCGAAGTGTCTCCGGCGTTTTATACTTATTAGAGGTTCGTCGTGCCCCGAGTCGAAACACTGCTTCCGGTCGATCAGTGAAGTTAAGTACATTCGGTCAGAAAAGTAGTTGGATGCCAGAGGCGTACCGAAGGGGAGGGCGACAGGGGGGATCGTCCCCCCCCTTCAGCTAATAAATTATTATTATTTTCCCAGTAAAATTGCTAGGTTACAACAGGATGAGAATGAAAGTGAAAAAATTTCGGCGCTAGCTCTTGCCTCCCCAACTACTAAAAATCTAAAATGGCTTAGGATCCCGAAAACTCTTAATCCTGCCCTGAGAATAATTTTCTTTTATGAAGGTAACAGTCGAAGGAAATGCTTAATCTCGAAATTAGCACTTTTTTATTCTTATGTTAATACAAATCTGAGCATCCTAATTGCGGTTTGCATTGAATATTATGTTACTAATCAGATTTTTATCATAATTTTTATATTTTTTATAATATAATTTTTATATTTTTATTCATAATGTCTTAGCAGTAGCTAGTTAATCATCTCTAACTGAACGATAAGCTCATCATCAACGTACATAAAAATTACACCGGTCTGCATGAAAATCGATTTCTTTATTTTGAGTTGTGATTCTGAAGCAGTTCGCTGCGCTGAATTCAAAAATGCCACCAGTTTTTTTTCTATCACCCACAGTTTTAAAGTTATTAGCAAAACAATTTTGGGGCATTTTGTAATTTTTTACCTTTTTTATTTTAATTAATTTCGTTTTTTCATATTTTTCAGATAGATAATTCTAACATTACGTCTTTAAAATTTGAATAATGGCTTCTAGAGGATGTACCCATAGTCCAGACATATTTTGTTATATTTGTGGTCGGTATGATGTTGTAAAACAAAGGACAAATGCAACGACCTTCATTAAGAGAGCTTATCATGCTTATTTTGGATTAAATTAGGAGATCAAGACAAAAGTTGGGCTCCACACAGGTTTGTCTTACGTGTGTTGCGGCACTAAGGAATTGGAGCAAAGGTAAAAAGAAAAGTTTGCCATTTGGGATCCCTATGGTATGGCGCGAGCCTAGAAACCATACCGACGACTGCTACTTCTGTTCTTGCAATGTTAAAGGTTATAATGCAAAGAATAAAGAGAGCCTTCAATACCCAAATCTTCCATCTGCAATAAGGCCGGTACCCCATGGTCCAGAAGTTCCTATTCCCCGCCCACCCGAGAGTCTGGATCAATACAATTCAGATTCTGATTCAGCTCCAAATCCAGACAATGATGATGTTTATGAACAGCCAACAGCTGACCGAGATCCTAAACCATTAACCCAAGCCGAACTAAATGACTTGGTCAGGGATTTGAATCTGCCTAAGGACTCTGCAGAACTTTTGGGGTCTAGATTTCAGGAGAACAATTTATTGGCATCCGACACATACTTAAGTCTGGAATAAGTCCTGAAATGTTTGCAAGTAAAGAAGGTAAATATATTTTGTTTCTTTCAGTTATTTTTTTATTCTTTCATAAACAAGCAATATGCTTGTCCAAGAGCTAGGAGCTATTTAATTCTGCTTTAATTAGGTTTTACTCGATCACCTAAAGATTTCGTGCTACAAGGGGTGTTGTAATACCCCATCTGTCCCCAGATGTTAACCACCCATTGATGGGAGGGGAGAGAGTATTTTGCTGGGAACGGGACTGGTTGTTATGGGACACCCTGTATATATATAAGTCCGGCATCATAGGATAAATTCATATTTTTCTATTTCTACAAACCATAATTCATATTTTTCTCTTTCTACAGGCCATAATGTTTGTGAGCAAGGAAGAACGAATCCAGATAATTCTACTCATACGAAATCGGAGTCAAAGAGACTTTGCAACAAGTCTGCTAACACAACTCTGTGTTATTGGCTCGCGGTCTGGATGCAGTTTGTTAAATTCAGCAGCGGCCTCTCTCTGACTCCGATTTCCTATGAGTAGAATTATCTGGATTCGTTCTTCCTCGCTCACAGACATTATGGCCTGTAGAAAGAGAAAAATATGAATTATGGTTTGTAGAAATAGAAAAATATGAATTTCTCCTATGATGCCCGACTTACGGGACACCCTGTATATTTACCCTACATTATTATGTAAGCGTTACTGTAGTCTATAACAAAATTTATGGTTTAGCATGTGCAATCCAATGTTGGTCTCGATAAGATGGTTCACATTTGGGGATAAATGGGGGATTTATGACACACCCTGTAGTAAGAAAACCATACGTGATAGGGAAAAACTAACTATTTTTGAGATCAGCGCACTCAAATTATATAGAATCACCAACTAGTTTGTGAAAATCGATCGACAAGTTTTCAAATGTGTTCTGGTGTTATTTATCTCTATTTCAATTATACTTCTACGATTAGTTCCAAGTTCGCCGCCCTCCCCCCTTGGCAAATTTCTGGGTACGCCCCTGTTGGATGGGAGACCGCACTCCGCGTTCAGATCATGTAGCAATGCATGGTTCGGATCTCTCGTAAAACTGGAGGTCCCCTCCGTCACATGACCTCAGATAGGGTGTCAGATGTTGCGAAGGAGGTTAAGCAACCCAATCATTACAACTTACCTTACGAAATACCAACATTTTTACATTTTCAGTTGTGGATGGCGACATTTAACCTAATCTAAATAACTTAACCTAACCTCACCTTCAGTATATATGCTGTTTTCATGATTTAATGATTTGCAATTAAAAAATAAGTCTGAAAATGTAGTGACACCGTTAATGTAGCTACACACAAGTTCGTGTCACGGTTAACTTGGTATGTATCGTAAGATTGTCACGAGGATCTGGGACCTCGGTGTAGGTGGAAGGGCATGAAATAAATTATTCAAAAACGAAATGAAAGCAAAGCCTACACACATACGTAGTCAGAACACGCTTGTACCCAATTTAAGACTCTTGTAAACAAATCTGGAAAAAACCAGTGATACCATACTTCGTTAACCTCGTTGATGTTCCGTGTGTTGGTCTCTCTTCACACGAAGGTCAAGTTGGTGGCCACGCCTCAAGGCCTGGCTTGGCGGAGGGGCGAGTTGATTTCTTGCGCCTTCCACCGCACAGAGCCATGTACACCCGGCTCATCTGGTACCGTCCTGAGCCAGACATCGACTTCTCTTGAAGACTTCAACTTTGACTCCTGTAACGTTTCTGAGGTCCTTTGGAAGCTGGTTAAAAAGTCTTGGCCCCTGACAACCAAGCTATTTTCCTTCAGTGTTGAAGAGGTCCCTTGTCGGGCCTTTAATTTTCCAGCGTTGTTTGGATGGTAATTGGGTTTAGTTTGAGGTTTGGTACCAGTTTTTCGATCATTTTTCATATGTAGATTATGGTATACCTTTCTCCTCTTCTTTCCAGAGAATTTAGATTTAGTTTACGTTCACCATAGATTTACAAAAATACCGCAACTATCAAAATTATAAGCTTCACATCCAAAGCCATATTTAAGTGGCTCGTGAGCTTAAAGCGAATGTTAAGGTTTTACTGGCTTAAAAATTTGTTAAAAATCTTTTGGAAATTATTTACACGTTATAATGCGAGCCTGGATCAACTAAATATTGATAAGTTTTGTTGAAAAGCTCTTTACACTACACGCTATACTTAGGTAAAACTTCTCCTACATCTGCCACCTCAAATCTTGAGCTTTGTTCATTGAAAGAAAAAATTATGTTTCGATAAAATTAAATATGACGTTAATTTTAACATGTAACGGATAAATTTTGGAGTATTTATATAGTTATTTAAAAGAACTTTCTCCTTCAACCTTTTTTCCTTCATAGAAAAGATATTTGGTTACAATCATATACGAGTATATACCGTAATATGGGGTGATTTTGGCTCAAGGGGTGACATTAGCACTTCTTAAAAAAACTGGTTTTATTCATTTTGTGCAAAAAGAAGGTTCCATAGAAAAAGATTGCGTCATATCAATGACTCATATCGAAGATCACGTGAATACAAGAACGAGTGATGCAATAATGACAAACAATTTGGGCGGTAGGAAATTCTACCAATGGGTTAACTTATGAGTTATGTTGTGACAACTGTCAGCAGAAAAACACCGGGGGAATGCATTAATTGCGAAGGACATCATTTAAAGAACGTGATTTTTAAGACGTAGACCCGAGATAGTGTGGCAATGTCCCATTATTGTACGTACTTCACTTTGATATAATAAAAACTTGCGTTACGTTGTTCACTCCTACTTTATTATTAAAAATGTAAATATATCAGATATAAATGGTCCACCCTGTATAATGCTTTGTATGCAAGGTCTACTCTGCATGTAATAAATCAATTTTCTTTTTAAGGCCTTGCGTCTCTGAAATTTATTCCTAAATTTAAAAGTTTTGACAAAGTAATAAAAAATATTTTTATTTCATATTTTTATTAATTTTTTTATTTATTTTATTTATTTTATTATTTATTTAGTTCTTTGGGTGAGGAAAAGAGAGAGGAAATTAATTTTTAATTTTTCTCTTGGTCAAATTTTGCTAACGAAAGCCATAGCGAGATTCAAAAACATATGCAAGCAAGTCCTCGGTAATCCGACTTAATGAGACGGTAGGAGGGTCGGAATTGCCGAAAAGTCGGAATAGTGGGAGCTTACCCACTAAGTTAGCACGAGTTTATCAGTTTAATACGAAAATAGTGCTGCTGTTTTGAGTTGTAAGTTTATAATACTTATAATTTTATAGAATCGAACGAGCTTCGTAATAAAAACGATAAAATAAGTCAATTGCACAAAAATGCAAACCGTCCACCAGATGGTGTGTTTGTAGTCCGTCTTGCAACGATCATTCACGGGGGTCGCCATGTTTACACTACTTACACTACTCTACATATACTGTCTTTGTACATTCATTTTGTTTTATATAAGAGAAACATAAACAGGCCATTAATCACCATTATTGGAGTCGGAGTAAGGGAGTGTCGGAATACTGTGGGGTCGGATTATCGAAAACATACTCTATATATATATATATATTATATTATATATATATATATATATATATATATATATATATATATATATATATATAGATACACACACACACACAGGGTGTTCGGAAAGTCACTGTGCACTTATATTAATAGCATACAATAGTCTAACATTGCATATATGATAGAGGTTATGGATGGGACCATCAGAACTTATAAAAGGTGTTCAAAGTGATGTCCTTTAACAGCAATACAGGCCTGGACCCGTCTTATTTTATTTTGAAACACCTTTGTCAGTTCTTCTTTTGAAATGGACCTTATGTACGCAGTTATTGCAGTTTTCAGGTCATCAAGCGTGAGTGGACGATCTCGATTATATAAGTGCACAGTGACTTTCCGAACACCCTGTGTATATATATATATATATATATATAAAATTTTAACTGCAAACACAGTATAATTAATGTAAAGAACGACGATTGTGTAGAAGAGCGTCCGCACAAGTTGAGGAGAGAGAACGAGCAAATGAAAAATGAGGCACCTCCCAGGAATCGAACCCGGGATCATCCAATTTCCGGTCGGATATGCCCCCTCAGGGCATTCGATTCGGCTCGTATAATGAAACGGATGTGTATATATATATATATATAATATATTATATATATATAATATGATGAATAAAACCACGAAGGAAAAAAGGAACACAAATGGGTGCTCAAGCGCTTTCGTCTAATGACATCCTCAGGAACACTGGAGTGAAAGGACAGATCAAGGCAATATATAGGTTACAAAAATACATACATACATACATACATATTCATATATATACATATTCATATATATATACATATATATATATATATATATACATATATACATATATATAGTAGCATAGAAAAAATTGTGGGAGGAGCCAACATTTATATGGTCATTTATATGGCTCCTCCACAATTTTTCTATGCTTACTATATATATGTATATATATATATATATATATATATATATATATATATATATGTAATATATATAAGAAATGTATGTATGTATGTTTATTTTTGTAACCTATATATTGCCTTGATCTGTCCTTTCACTCCAGTGTTCCTGAGGATGTCATTAGACGAAAGCGCTTGAGCACCCATTTGTGTTTCTTTTTTCCTTCGTGGTTTTATTCATCATAAATACTTTTCACGTGTCACTTTCGTGAAATAATTTTTCATATATATATATATATATATAATATATATATATATATATATATATATACAAAAGCCTAAGTTAAATGATTATAACTGCGTACAAATTAAACATAACACTGATGATGGGAGTTTGACTTCTGAAACGTGTGATATTACGTCTTCATATTGTTGTTGTCGGGCGTTGGTCATCCTTTTTATTCTTATATATATATAGATATATATATAAATAAAATAAAGTTGAATATAAAATGTTTTTGCGAGCTTTAATAGAGAAATAAAGGTGGTTACGCCTTTATTCATAAGATAAATGTAGTTATTTATAATTTCCTAAATTGAACCTATTATGGTGTTATAGCAATATGTAGTTAATAATAATAAGACAAAAGACTAAAAAAAATTAAAATTTTTGAAGTTGGCTCCAGAAGTTTGCTCGGGCTCCGTACATCATCATTATGATGTTATTACGTTCTTCTTGTTTTTAATTGTTTGATAGTTGTTGGTCTTTCTGGTAAACAACCGACTTGAAATGTTCCTAGATGAAGTAGTCCAGCAGGGATAATGTGGACTGCTGAGAGACCATTTCACTGGATGATAGTGTCCAATCCGCCGTCCATACAAATTATCATTCAACCACGCTCGAACGCTGTTCGAGCCCCATCTTGCTGAAACCAAAAGTTCATTCGGTGTCGCGGAGGTATTTCATTCCAATAATTTGCGAGACCTCTTCTAGCATCGGCAAGTACGTGTCACCGTTTACATTTCATTCCAAAAAGTATGGTTCCGGAAGTACGTCGCCATGAATCACAGGCCACACTATAATCCTTGGCTCGATCTGAGGACATTTATCTTCAGTCCAGTGTGACTTATCATCGCTCCAACATCGGAAATTATGGCGATTGACGGTGATGTTTAGGTGAAAATATGCCTCGTCACTGAATAAAGTAATGGAGAGCAGCGTGAGTTGTTCTTCCACCAATTGTGATAGTCGATCACAGAATTCCACCCTGCAATCGGTGTCATCCCAATACTGTTCCTGAACCCTACTAACTTTGCGTGGGTGAAATCTGTCGTTTCAAGATTCTGTACACACACACACACACACACACACACACACACACACACACACACACACGTGATGGTTTCCGCTTCCTGAGTAGTTCTTCGTAATAATCGTTGGGAAATATTTTGATATCTAGCAAGAACAGTTACGGAACTACCTTCGTTAATTGAGGAATGAGGACGTCCACTACGAAGCCCGACCAAAACACTACGGGTATCATTTAATCGCCTCAGTACCTTACCAACCATTACATGGCTTAACTTTGGTCTATCAGGATAAAGTCTGTGGAATTCATCACGTGATTCTCGTTGATTTCTACCAACTACATTTAATAAAAATAATTTTACTTTGTTGTTGGGTGTAATGAGCCACATTGTTCATCACTTATAAACCTGAAACAAAAAGAGAACATTAATTTCCTATTGTAACGAGCTTTTGTTACACCTTGTATCAGGGTTGGGTCGATTAACTTCCAAAATTAACTAGTTAATTGGTAAAAATCTCAAATTAACTTAAGTTAATGCAAATTTAAAAAATTAACTAGTTAAGTTAATTTTGAAAGTTAATTAAGTTAATCAATTAACTTTTTCTTTCTTGGAAGTAGTCTGTAGACTCATCATATGTAACTAATCAAGGTAATGATAAACCCGTAATTATGTGGGTTCACCTTGTATGTGTGGTTGTCAATGTCTGATAAATTATACTATTTTTTTTTGCATATTATATAGGGCAAGACATAAGGATAATTTTTTCTATAAGCTTTTATTATTTTTCCTTTTCTTATAAATTGAATTTGTTTATCGTCTCAAACTCTCAACTCAACTTTTCTCAACGAGCCTCAACTTTCAAGCATATAATAATTTCCCATCGTAAAAATGAAGAGGCAAAATGAATTTAATAACATTGTTTTATAAACTGTACGTTTTATATTGTACACTATTGACACTGAACATAATCCAGATTCCTTATCAACAATAGTCAAATTAGAGAGACAAAATATATACTTCACTTACAAATTAAACATACTTGTTAACTTTACGGGAGAGATGAGATTCTCAAACCTTTCATCTCTTAGCTTATTACATTTCACTCAGAAAGATAAAAAAAAGCATTTTTATACGAAAATTAATTGAAAATTAATTTAACTTAATTGAAATATCTCCAAATTAATTAAGTTAAACTTTTTGGATCTCCTCAAGATCAGAGTCCCCATATATTCTTGTTTTTTGCTTTACAGCACCAAATATAATAATAAATTAAATTGAATGCCCGGTTAGGTCAACTGTATGCCCATGACGATTGGTTAGATTAAGTCGTGATATTTTCGTTAGTGTTAACGAAGATATCATTTGGTAATTGAGGCTGAGGGCCCCGATCTTCAGTGATCCAACTTTTTAAAAAATTTGACTAGTTAAATTAATTAACTTAATCGGGTAATGGGCAAAAAAGTTAATTTAATTCATTTAATTGAACCAACACATGTATATATATATATATATATATATATATATATATATATATATATATAGTATATATATGATGAATAAAACCACGAAGGAAATGAAACACAAAATGGTGCTCAAGCGCTTTCGTGTATGTATGTATGTATATATGTATGTATGTATATATGTATGTATGTATATATGTATGTATGTATATATGCGCTTGAGCACCAATTTGTGTTTCCTTTCCTTCGTGGTTTTATTCATCATAAATATTT
Source organism: Bathynomus jamesi (assembly GCA_023014485.1). Lineage (NCBI taxonomy): Eukaryota > Metazoa > Arthropoda > Malacostraca > Isopoda > Cirolanidae > Bathynomus > Bathynomus jamesi. The sequence continues at coordinate 17,769 of JAJOZX010013051.1, forward strand.
TTCACGTTACTTTCGTGAAATAATTTTCATATATATATATATAATATATAATATATATATATATATATATATATATAACTTACATTCCCTACAATAATAATGGAACAATGTTTGGAGCGGTAACACAAAAATAGAAAACTGTAAAGTACCTATTTGTTTTTCCATTTTTGGTTTATACTCTTTTTAGTATTTTTAATAGCTGTAAGTGGGGCTTCCACCCGAAGCCAAACACTTCAACTATATCTGAACTTAGCCTACCGTTGATTTGCTGCTAAGTTCTTTTCTTTTCTCCAATGGTCCAGTTTATTGTGTCATCCCGACATATGTTTCTTGTTGGGCCCATTGGGCTGGGGTCCAGGGTCAAAACCTTGACCTGGTGGGATCCCCCGCGTTGATCACTTTGGTGAATTTTTTCTACTCTGGGACTGAGAAAAGTTGGACCATTGCTCTCCTCACCCACCCTGGTGCGTAAGCGGATTGAGGGGACCTTTTTATCCTGGGTGACGTCCTGCCAGTGTGTGAGCTTTCCTTAGTAGACATTATGTCCCATTCTTGTTTGTGGAAAGCTACATACGGGTGGGAGGGGTTTCCCCCCGCACCCGTTCCTTATTTTTAGTCGCCTTTTACGACACGCTGGGACCACGGGGAAGTATTCTTTAAATCCCCTATCCCCAGGGATTTGTGTTCCTGTGTGTGCCCGCTGAGATTCCATTTGCATTTCCAGGTTAATATGTATATATATATATAAAAGGTATTTAAATACATCTGGAATAACGTTTCGCAATTTAATCTTTGTTTGGCGAGTTGAATATAACTTATTTTTAGCTCGTTTCGAAACGTATTAAAGATTCGTGTGACAGCAAACATCTGAAAAAGGTTTGCACGTAAACGCTATTATTTTGTTTATATTGGTCAATATTATAAAATTTTATCCTTTTATTTCTGTGTACTACGTCAAAAGAGACATTTACACGGTCAAAGAAAAACAGGGTGTGCGTGTGTGTATATATATATATATATATATATATATATATATATATATATATATATATATATATATATATATATATCAGGTCATCCCATAAGTAATGTCGTTTTTTAGATTGGAATTTGAAGGACAAAAAAAAAAACTTTTTAATCTAGTATATATTTTCCATCGGAATCAATGACACTCTGCCAACGTCCTACAAGCTTTTCAATGCCATGTTTATAAAATTCAGGCGGTTTTGAGGCAAAAAACGTACAAAGACTGGTGTGCAGGTCATCTAAAGAAGTATACTGTTTCTCGTCAAGATAGTTTTGCAGACTCCTGAAGAGATGATAATCTGAAGGCGCAAGGTCTGGAGGATGTGGAACTTTTTCCCACCCAAGCTCCTCAATTTTTGCGGAAGTGATCCGAGCGGTATGAGGACGTGCGTTGTCGTGGTGGAACACGATTCCTTTCCGATTAACCAAAGAAGGTCTCTCTTTCTTTTAGTGCAGTGTTCAATCGATCCAGTTGTTGACAATAGACTTGAGCGGTGATTGTTTGGTTGTGTGGTAAGGTTTCAAAGTGTATTACACCACCTTTATCCCACCAAACACTAAGCAACACCTTCCGAGGGTGAAGATTTGGTTTTGGCTGTGGTGTCGCTGGTTCTCCGGCACAAACCCACTGTCGACGGCGCTTAACATTCTGGTACAGTATTGTAGTAATGCTTAGTTAAGAATATTAATTTCTGTTTAATTAAATAAGATAATGTTTAATGTAAATCATTTACTAATGATTATGAAATTACGAAAAAGTATGGTTGTTAGATTTCAATTGTTTAAAATGGGTAGAGTTGGAGTCCTGAATAGAAGCCGAGAGAGCAGACTACTACCCATAAGGGAGTCAGTCTTGAGGCAGGCGCGTTACGCGTAAGGTTGACGAAATGTAACGTAAAATTAATTAAGTGTGTGTCCCTCTCCGACCTAAATTATTATAATAAAATTTCTTACTCGCATCCCCCTAATTAACTAAACTATTTTCGGAATCAATAAAAGCTTCACAAGTGTTAAAAAAGAGTATTAAATAACCCCCCTTCCCCCTTTGTTTTGTAACGGACTTTTAGAGTCAGAACTCGGCGTGGCTACCGGAAACTTTATACGATACGGCAAAAAGAGTGTAGAGAAACAAAGTGATAAATGAAATAAAGAGCCGATAGAGAATAAATAGAGATATAGTAAAGTAGAAAGAAGCGTAAACAATGAAGAGAGAGTAAATAATAAAACGTATTCACTACAGTATCCACTTTTCATCACTAGTCACTAAACGGTGCAAAAACGGATCATGGAGTTCACGGGAATGAAGAGCTGTGCTAATGTTTACCCGCACCCTCAGATTGTCGACCGACAATTCGTGTGGCAGCCATTTTCCTAACTTAGGCACTTTCCCGAGTTGTTGCAAATGTCGATGGATGGTGGACGGGGATGAATTGAGTTTCTGGGCCAATTCTTCGACAGTTGTTGAACAGTCTTCTTCAAGTGCGGCTAACAGCAGGTCATCATCAAACTCAGCAGGGCGTCCAGAGCGTGCTGCATCTGTCAAACAGCAGTCACCATTCCTAAACTTTTGAAACCATCTTTGACATTTCCTCACATGCAGAATATCATTGCCATAAACGTCCTGAATGTTTCGCGTTGCTTCAGTAGCACTATTCCCTTTTTTGAACTGGTAAAGCATTATATGCCTGATATGCTCTTCTGATACCGCCATGTTTATGAAGGGTTCACATAAAGCAAAACACACGTCTTCATTGGTCAAGGTCTGTAAAGTATGTAGCGAAACACGATAGATCTCCTCTTAGATATAACCTTCGGAAAATTTATGCTTAAACCGAGTAGGACTAGTTTAAACTTAATCTATCGTAAAAAACGACATTACGTATGGGATGACCTGATATATATATATATATTATATATATATATATATATATATATATATATATATATATATATGTATGTATAGAAACGACGTAAGTATAGAGGAGCGTTCTGCACACGAGGAAGAGAAATAACGAACAAATGAAAAATGAGGTGAACCGCCCGGGAATCGAACCCAGGATCTTCCGATTGCAATCGGAAGATCCTGGGTTCGATTCTCGGGCGGTTCACCTCATTTTTCATTTGTTCGTTATTTCTCTTCCTCGTGTGCAGAACGCTCCTCTATACTTACGTCGTTTCTATACATTAATATACTCCGTGGTCATTGCAGTTATATATATATATATATACACACACACACAACACACCTACACATGTTTGTCTTTTCTACAAAACCGCGTTACTTTCACTTTTTCACGTATTAAGTTCTGTATCACAACATTTATCCATTGTAGAAAACCAAATAAATTTAACCTAACCTTGATTGTATCTCCTTTTTCATGATGAAACATGGTATTTATAAAGATATAACAATCAGAGCCTTCGGCTCCCTTCCCTACGGGCGGGGCTTGTGCTTCACAAACTCGCCTACGGCGAGGGCACGTTAGGGTTACCCTTTGGAGGGAGGTCATTCTCCCTCTCCCTCCAAAATCTCCTCACCCCCCTTTATGCAACTTTGGGGGCTAACCCCCACCCCATTATTGCACAACTCCCCTCCCCATTATCCCCACCCTTTCCCCATTACCCACCCCCACCCCTTTGTTTTGTTGGTTGAAACATTGTGGGTCAAACAGAAACCGGGAATGGAAGGAAGTGTGTGTGTTTTTTAATAGTTTAAGGATTCACCGCCACACTTCAAATGGCAGGATACGAACGTTCGTGTCGGGACGTGCTGTGTGTGTATCCTCAAGATCGTCTTGATTCCATGAGTAAAACACGTACGTACACGCGCGCGCGCACACACACAGAACCAAGTAAACATGTTTATTGGAGAAAACATCCCTGAAAAGTTTATGAAAAAGTTTGACGTTCGTCAGGCCAATTTGTCACACTCACCGAAGATATATATATATATATATATATATATACAGGCCCGGATTTAGCTATAGGCGAACTAGGCGATCGCCTAGGGCCTCGCGCCAAAGGGGGCCTCGCTCAAGCCGTTTTGCGCGTTCTGTTCAAGTGATATTAATGATTTAGAACTCTAAGAACAACTTAAAGTACTTTGCAGGTTTATACCTGAAAACAGATCTCGGAAATGCCCTTGTTTATATAGTGCAAAAACAACTAAGTGAGATTTATCCTAATGTTTGTTGCACTTCGAAATAGTATTAACCATCCCAGTTACTGTTGCTTCGGCTGAAAGAAGTTTCTCGCGTCTCAAACTTATTAAAACATTTGCGTTCCACCATGTCTCAAGCGAGATTGCAATCATTAGCTGTTATCAATAGAAACGATATAACAAATTCATTAGATTATTCTCAATTAATTGAAGAGTTTAGCTCGAAGAAAAGTAGAAAAGCATTGCTGTAATATTCAAGGAGCATCTGAACCAAATACTAAAGCATTAATATTTAGCCTGATAAGTCGATCGCTCACTATTATAAAAAATGAAATGTCAACATCTCTTATACATCACATATGAAAAACGTTTGTATACTATGGAAAGTCATTACCTATAATATTATATAAATCTTAGAAATCATTGTCTTATTTTTTCGATACAAATTGATTCATATTATAATTTATACTTATTTGTATGGTTTATTTATATTTCTTATACAATTTCCATGCGTGATTATTTTGGTTTGGTTTAATTTTTAAGTGCTGGCATAGTTCTGTCTATGCGGGATTCTAATATTGCTGGTATAGTACCGATAATTAAGTCTATATTTTCATATATATAGGCCTAGGGCCTCGCAACTTCTAGATCCGGCCTGTATATATATATATATATATATATATATATATATATATATATATATTATATATCACAGATATTGTGTGTGAAGTGAGGATAGGATAATATGTCTGATATTAATGATGTTTACTCGTACAAACTTTTCGGCATATTTTCTCGTTGCAAAAGATCTGTGTTACCACAAATATTGCTTCAAAAAAAAAAAAAAAAAAAAAAGTGAAAATATATATGGAAAAGGTTTTTCACAATAAAGAAATGTTTAAAATTTGAATATTTTGTTTTGCATGTTCCTGTATTCATATTTTTAATATATAAAAGTTTGTCACAACCATGCAACCTACCATTTCTACGGTTGAGTCGTATCCATGTTTGTGCCATTAGAAGTTCGCTGTGAGAAGCAAATGTCCCTTAATTTCATTCCCTCAAAGTACAAACAAGACAATCGACGATTTAGATCATTTAACATTCCCATCAGAATATTACCCATATCTCCATTTTCTATTTGTTATAGAATTTATTATAATTATTGTTGTCTTGCATCTAACGCTCATCCCTAAATTTTATTAGATTATGCCTGCACATTGAATGGGGCATGATTTGAACCCTTGTTTGTACTTCTTTATTCATTTACTTAATTCTTCCTCAAATGTACCCAATTCCTTAATATTTACTGTATACTCGTATAAGTATATATATTTAATTAATAGTTTCACTCACTCTTGTATCATGGCTGTAAACCCTTCATTACTGTATCTCTCTAATTCGTTTCCTCTAATTTCTCCAAATAATGACTTATACTGTACGTACGAATTAAATAACTATGACGTATTAATTATGAATTGATGCATAATTTGATAAACTATGACGTCATAAAGTAACTTAATTCCCTTCACGTTTTCCATACCTTGAATACTGAATCACGTGTTTAGTGTGTGGATATCTTTTGTATTCAATGTATGGTAAATTCTTTAATAATAATAATAAAAACTTATCTCTATAAGTCATTATTTATATGTTGTGTCCTGTCTGGTGTTATGCAGTATAAATATTATTCGACCATAATTCATACATCCATGTCCTTCTTGCCCGCTATCCTTTATTAATTTTATTACTTATTCACTCATCTACTATTGTCTACTTATGCCCTATCAACCTATCACTCCATGTTTACTCGTGTCTATATTACGCGCACAATCTATTGTGTGACAACCGATGTATGTACAATACTTTGTGCATTCGTACATGTCATTTGATGACCATGATTACGTACATGTAAATACGTCCACATGTTTTCTTTATACTTTTTCTTTTAATTATTCCACCTCTCGCAAGATATTCGTTAATGTTGATATGAATGTTCGAATTCCGATGACGTCGCCAAAAGCAAGCATCTGAATTCGAAATCATCTCTCTTGCTTCTACCACCAATTTATAACGTTAAGATGTTATGTTATATTATATTATAATAATACTATAGTGTTTCCCTGCCAGGCCACTGGTTCGTTATCTGCTTACGTCACATAGTTACCCACGTTCTCATTACTTGTATTTGTTATTCCTACCTACTGTCATTCAAATTCTATGTTACTTGTGTGTTACGTTATCATAAATGTCCGTGTGCTTCCAATGAAAGTACATCGTATTTTTCTTCCGTTTTCCTCATCGCTGGCTAATTAGACTTTCAAACTAGGATAACCAACCAGTTTTCTACTAATATTTGACATAATTTGGTGTAATCATTGTTAACTAAAAATATATAGCATTGTTGTTAATCCCCTTTAAATTATAGAACAACGGTTAACTCTCCTTCATTATATAAACTGTATCACCTATTTAGATTACTTTAGCATTAGATATGTCAATTAACAATTTGCTAAAATTGTAATTAACTGTAATAATTGAATGATGTAATTAATGTACTTAATGTACTTAATGTACTCGGTGCATATCGGCACCCCGACATTATGTCGCCATCTAAAAATGTATACTTTACAAAAATTAGTATTTTTTTTGTTAAATTTTTTATTTTTCTAAATTTCGTTGTATGTTCAAATTATGCTTAACGTCCAAGAATTCTTTAGCTCTCCAGTTAAAGTGGGAGCTTAACCTTCAACTGCACTCCCCCAAAATTGACTTATTTATTTCTTGTATTGTAAATTAAATCATTCCTGCTTGAACCATTGTTACAAGAGGTTGCACCTCTCTCCCTTTAAATTCCTGCCGTAACCCTGACTCGAGGAGGACAAGCCTCCTCGCTTTCAATTCCTGCCTTAACTATTGTCAAAAGGGGTCGAACCTCTACCCCTGTAGATTCCTGCCTGAGGCTTAGACCAAGGAGGTCGAGCCTCCTCACTTTAAATTCCTGCTTGAGATGATGTTGCAAGAAGTCAAACCTCTCCCCCTGTAAACTTCTGATTATCAGTGCCTCGTTCTGTATATACTTTGTGTAATAAAAATTACAGTATATGAGTGAACGAAAACTCCATTTAGAAGTGAAGTGTGTCCATTCACCACTTCGGGAAAAAATATGGTAGAAACTGTTTATTGTTACTCGGATGCTCTACGGCTAAGGCCGAGCTTAACCAACAAGGACCACCCTCGTTGGATTGTCCAAAGTGCATTCATCCTAAAAGTCGCCAGCGGGCTGTGGCCCGCGCACACGCGCGACAAGTTTATGGAATTTGTAACTTTGGGAAGACGTGGCAACCCGTGGCTTGGGACATAACCTTTGAACGGTTTACTCGGAGGATTACTGCCCATTCAATGACATTCCCATTCGTGGTCCGCGAGTAAGAATGTAAAAAAAGTGAAAAAGTCCACATTTGAGAAAATCGTTTCTTGATTTCGGAAACAATGTCATTACATTTCCAATGGCGCCGAGTGGGAATTTTTATATTTTCTAACAACTTATTTTAACCAGTCAGAACCTAACCTAACATTAGCCTAACCAATCAGAAGCTAACTTATCGTATCTTAACCAATCATAACCTAACCTAACCAATCGTAACTTAACCAGACCAAAGTGGGAAAGGTCGTGGATGAGAATGAAAATGACACGAATTGGGAATAGATCGATTTGAAAATTGCTCGTTTGAGATTCTCACTTTCTCACTTACCCATTCTTGGGCGCGGAATTGAATGGGAATGAGGTTAAGTGAGAGTAAACCTTTACTCCCACTCAACGCCAGTCCTATTTCATTCTTGGCCCAAGAATTGGAAATCCAAGAATGAGAATTTCGAAGGAGACATTTTCAAATCGATCTATTCACAACTCTCGTCATTCTTATCCACGGCTTCCCCACTTTGGCCCAAGATAGGTTAAAATAGGTTAGGTTACGGTAAGTTTGGCTTGTTTAGGTTAGGCTAATGTTAGGTTAAGTTAGGTTAGGAAATATTAGCCATTTCCATTTATCGGCTTTATCACGAATGCGAATGAAGTGACATTGATTCTCAAATGTGGATTTTCACTTTGCGCATTTTCATTTGGGGACCGCGGATGGGAATTCAAATGACATCGAGTGGGAAGTAATCTCGGGGCATCACCTCTGAATCAGGGGTGCCTCGTGACTGGTGGGTTAAGTCACCCGTAGAAAGAGTGCTCTGAGGGGAAGTTGTCTTGGTCCTCGGTAAACCTATGTAGTGTAAAACTGTTTCAAATTATTCCTCGCTTTTTGTACTTATTTTCTGCCAATAAAATGGGGAAGATATCGAATAATCGTCATTATCCTTAATACGAACTAAAGTATTCTCTTCTTAACGGATATATATACAGTATATGAGAGAGAGAGAGAGAGAGAGAGAGAGAGAGAGAGAGAGATCCACTCGGGGAAGTTCCTGTTATTAAACTGGTTCATTTTTTAACTATTGTAGCAGCAGTAGAAAACTGGATAGAAAAGCATAAGGTCTTCTCCCCACCCTACGCTCCCTCCCTGACAAGGTGGGTACGGTAAAAGGTTGAAGAAAATACCTTGACCCTGGAAAAGTAGCCGAGGAAATTTTACAGGAAAATGGAGAATATATAAGTTAGCTCTATAATTATGCAATGCACACACACAAACTCTGCAGACGAACTCCTGCAAGGTTACATTATATTTTAGTCTTAAACTATGAAAGTATTCAGAACTTTGTCCAGCCTACTTTTAAACATATTTACGTTTTGGCTTGAAACAATCTCAGAGGAAAGTTGGTTCCAGATATTAACTGTTTTATAAGAGAAGAAATTGCCGCAGACAGAGGTACTAAATATCTTTAGTTCCAGTTTAAACCCATTATTTTTTATCGGATTGGTATTAAATGAGAATAAATTCCTGCAGTCTACCCTCTATACTTCATTGAGCATCTTGAAAACTTGAATAAACTGATCGCGCAACCTCCTCGTCTTTAAGGTAAACAGATTTAGGCGCTCCAATCTCCGTTGGTAGTTTTGCATTCTCATTGAAGGGATCAATTTTGTAGTCCTTGCTTGTAACCTTTCTATATCCTTATCTATAGTTTTACCGAAGTTAACATCAATTAGCATTAACAGTAGCATTACAGCAACATTAGGACATGCGAACAATTTCTGCAGCCCCGCTGAACTCCCCTGAATTGAAAGCAAAAAATTGCTATATGCATTTATACAAAACGGGATGACCAATTCTGAGCGCGAGAACCACAAATGAGAACAATTCTAATTCCTACCTTTCTCCCTGATTCTCCCATTTTTTTTTTTTTAATTCTCTTATGATAAGTAAACCAAAAATAGCAGAAAGCGAGATCTCCACAATGAACTTTGGATGATGCGAAAAGTTTGCTAAATATAGATACGAAATAGAGGGACTTAAATAGGTGCGTAGGCCGGTGCGGTTGGAAATCTCGTTTTAATAATAGTTGTTGAAGAATTTTTATTATAAAAGGTATTAATAGCATTGCGTCGTAGAATTTTGGGTTAATGGTTATATGAAATAATGCATACAAATAGGATTAATCGTGCAGCCAACCAAGGACTTTCATTGACATTGGTGTGAAAACCTTATTGTAGAGAGAAATAAAAATGGGTTAACATTTTTATACTTTTTTTTTTTATGACACAGAAAAATGTTTGATTTTAACAACCAATAAATGGTTCACTGTTGTGGTTGCCAACCACTAAAAATTAACTGGTATCATCTTACTCAATGTGATTCTCATTTCATTTAACGCCCAAGAGTGATAAATTCGCGAGTGAGAATCTGAAAGGAGGCGATTCTCAAATAGATCTGTTCTCATTTCAGGACTCTTCCACCCCCCCAAATGACAATCCCTAATATTTGTTAACATTACTTAATTTAACTTAACCTAACCTAACTTAACCCATAGTGTTAAATCCGTGGATGAGAATGAGAATGTCCTGAAATGAGAACAGATCTATTTGAGAATCGCCTCCTTTCAGATTTAGCAAACTTTTCGCATCATCATAAGTTCATTGTGGAGATTTCGCTTTCTGTTATTTTCAGTTTACTTATCAAAGAGAATTCACGTAAAAAGGGAGAATCAGGGAGAAAGATAAAAATTAGAATTGTTTCCTTTTGTGGTTCTCGCGCGCAGAGTGATCATCCCGTTTCGTATACATGCGTATAGCAATATCTTTTGCTTTTAATTCAGGGGAGTTCAGCGCAGCTGTGGAAATTATTCGCATGTCCCAATATTGTTGTAATGCTACTGTTAATGCGAACTGATGCTTATACTAAGTGTTTATACTAACTGATGCTAACTAGTACTATTTTACGCTAACTGATGCTAACTAGTACTATTTTACGCTAACTGATGCTAACTAGTACTATTTTACGCTAACTGATGCTAACTAGTACTATTTTACGCTAACTGATGCTAACTAGTACTATTTTACGCTAACTGATGCTAACTAGTACTATTTTACGCTAACTGATACTAACTAATCCCCTTTTGGGTTAATTAATGTTAACTTAGTGCCATTTTAGGTTAACTAATGCTAATTAGTGCCATTTTATGCTGACTGATGCTGAGTAATGTAATGTAATATGCAAATTGACATACGCATAGCGTCATCTCCCTCGGTACGTTTTCATTTTTACTTCATTTCTCTACCTTTGAAGAAGATAAAAGCATTTAAAACCTTTTTCTTTTAGAGCTTTCAATAAACAATTTTCAATTTCTCTCTCTTACTTAACACACACACACACACACACACACACACACACACACACACGAATTTTAAAATGTATGTATCTCAATGTTGTGTTAATTAAACACTTGGATGATGTAAGCTTGCAAGCTATATGTTTTTGAATTTATCTGATCAAGTGAGCTTTGTACAAAATAAAAAGATGCCTTTGCGAATTGATAACAAAACGAGGTTGTTATAAAGTCTGGGAACGGTTTTAAAACTAAGTAACTTTTTAATTATTCCAAATAGAACAAAATAACACACACACACCTTGAAAATCTATGACTCTTAGTCTTTTTTATAGTTCACACACTCATTTTGATTTATATCCTCCATCTTGGGTAATGCGGCGTTCAATTCTATTCTGTAGGATTGGAAAACATTGTCAATTTCTTGACGCGTGATTTTATGCACTACACTTTCGAGACGCGCTTTCATTTCTGCCAAATCTTTTGACCGAATGAAGGAAACGACGCTCTTGATAATGAACACACACAAAAAGTGTAAGGGGGTTAATTCGGGTGATCGGGGCGGCCATGCGAGTGCTCCTCCTCCTCCCAATCCATTTTTTCAGGGAATATTTCATTCAAACACTGACGTTCCGAGAATAGTGGCAAGAGGCTCCGTCATGCTGGAAAATTGTTTGGTTCACAAGATCTGAGGTCACCAGCTGTGGAAGGAAGAAGTTTTTAACATTTCAAGATATCGTTCTCCGTTCACAGTTGCTTTCTTAAAAAAGAACGGACCAATGACTTGGAATTTTCTTAAAGCACACTACACACTGACTTTCGGGAGTCTCTTGATGATGCCACAATTCCTGTGGTTTTTCATTTCCCCAAATACGACAATTGTGGCGATTAACTTTTTAACATCGAGATGAAATGTTGCTTCATCAGAAAATGTTAAATGCTTCAGAAAGTTCGGAGCTTCTTCGTTCTTGTAAGAAATTCTTCGTAGAATTCAAGCCTAACGTTGTAATCTTCCTTCATTAGATCTTGAACAACTTGAATTTTGTGGAGATGTTGATGTAATCTCACCTTTTAAATTCTTACGGACTGTTGAGATGAGGAGGTTCATTTCTGTAGAAGCACGGGTAAGTGACTTTTTAGGGTTTCTTTCGAACGCTTCTCGAATAGATGCTGTACTCTCTTCATTGATAGATCATCTCCCGGAAACGCGGTCTATCATGACTGAACCTGTCTTCAAATTTTTTCATCCCCTCTCTTATTTCATGTTCAGATGGTGGATTTTTGTTGTACTGTACCCGAAACTTGCGTCTCACTGCCGTAACGATTTCAGCTCGGCTAACCACGACACGCAGTTTACTTTTTTTTCTTCTTTGAAGCCATAGAAGGGTTAAGTGAGGAACATCTGTCTGCAGAAAAAACCCTGAACACTGCATTGTGCAGGTGTGATATGTGCGGATATGTTGAAACGTAAAGTGCGGGTGTGAACTATGAAAAAAAAACCTTGAGTTATAAATAGACTTCACCGTTTTCACAAAGGACTTAAAGTATACAGAGGATCAACGTACTAACGAGACTCCCGTACGTGGTTTCATCACCACAAGAAGCAACAATGATTTATTTTATCATAATCGAATGAGCGGTCAAATTTAAAATAATTTTCTTCATTGTGGCATTAGTTTGCGTGGCAGACACTCCCGGTTGATAGGTACGGTTGCGTGAATCATCAGGAGCAAGATTTTACCATACGTTTGTATTTCCTTCTTAAGGTAACTCAAATACATCTATACTGTATTTCAGTTACATTGGTCCTTATCTTTTGTACCATACAAAGGATAGTTAGGAAAAGTTTACGGTTCGTTTGGGAAAATGTAACAAATAAAAATGTTAGTTTAACTCCAACATATAATGTAAAACATCAAACAATTTAAGGAAAATAAAAAGATAAGTAAAAATGACGACGTTTTTGTACATTTATTTACAAAACTTCCTTACACAGTCATTCAAGCCAAAGGGGTGGAGACACAAAGTGTAATAAATATGATAATTTCTTAAGTAAACGTATGAAAACTTTTGCATTTTAACCATTTTTATTTTCCTAAAATTCTTTGATGTTTTACATTATATGTTGGAGTTAAACTAACATTTTTATTTGTTAAAGTTTTCCAAACGAATGGTAAACATTTCCTAACTATCTTTTGCATGGTACAAGAGGTAAAAGGACGAATATAAGCGGATTATTCTTTGTACGAATACTTATGAACGCCACTGTATAAATGTAACTGCACAGTCCTAAAAATGTTTGTACAGGTGGTCATAAAGCACTTTTCAAGTGAGTATCAAATGACCTTGTAAAGGTCATTCCCACGAAGGGGATTCCTGCACTGAAATTTTGTTTTTAGGTCACAAGACTGTGTTTAACCAGGTCAACAGACGTACCCTGTTTCAAAACTGAACTGGCAAGTTATTTCACCTAAAAGAATTGTCACTATTCATTAAATCTGAAGTAGTCAATTTGCGGGTAGTCTTGGGACGAACCGCATATTTGGCGATACAAAATAAATCGACTTATTTTTCTGGAAACCTTTAGTTTTAGTTTGTGGTTTAATTAATAAGTAAATTACACTTAATTTGGAAAAGCGAACCGAATCATATAACTAATCACGGGTTTCGTAGCACCAAGTTATAACTAGTTTCCCATCCGGGTTAACTACTGTACTGTAGTAAGTAGACTGTAAACGGATCCCAATAGAAATGGAAAAACAAAAGAATAAATATGGCATTTATCCGAAATTTATTGTATAAATATGATACATTATTTTTATAAACAGTCGAAATTATGGTAAATTTATTTGAAAATGTTTTGAAAAACTGCGCAAATTATTATATGAAACAAAATATATATATATATTACTTACTCTTACTTTTGTTTACTTTTGTTGAGTTCGAACGACGGTTCAGGATCGACCTGCGGTCGACCCCCTCTGCAGCATCCCGCCTCATTTGCGGGACTTGGTGAAGGAGGGAATTGCTCTCTGATCGCCTCCTGCCCTCGTAGCCAGCCACGCATGGCTGGTCAGGGACTTTGCACAAGAATCTGTCCAGCTGGTTCTTGAAGTTATTCAGGTTGGTGTGCTGGAGATTCCTCACTTCTTTTGGAAGGACATTGAAAAGCTTTGGGCCCCGTATTCTGAGGGTATTTTCCATCCTCGTTTTCATGGTTCCTTGTCCCACCGCAGCTGGGACCGTACAAAATCTGCCTCTTCTCTCATTCCAGTTTGTTTCTATTTCATTTCTGAAGTTAGGGACAGAGCCCTTAAGTATGTTCCATATGTATATTAATGTGTACCGCTCTCGCCTTCTTTCAAGAGAGTAGAGTTCCAGGGATTGTAGTCGAGACCAGTAGTCTTCACCTTCCGTTTCCTCTATCTTAGACGTAAAGTCCTTTGTATAGCTTCAATGCTCGCAATGTCTCTCTTTCTGTGTGGGCTTGTGAGTACTGAGCAATACTCAATTATTGGTAGGACTAGACTCTTCCATAATTTGAGCATGATGTTTGCTTTTCTGCTGCGGAAGCTCCTCCAGATGATTCCCATTATTTTTCTAGCCGTTGTGATTTTGATTTTATAGTGCTCTCTGAATTCTGCATCCGACGACATTATTACTCCAAGATCCCTGACTTGTGGATTTGGTGTTATCTGTTTGGCTTGCGGAGTTTTGTACCCTTTTTTCTGTAGCTCTTTGTTATTACCATATCTTAGAAGTTGGAATTTTTCTTCGTTGAACTTCATATTGTTGTCTTCTGCCCACTGGAATAATGTTTCAATGTCGTTTTGTAGTTTTCTTATGTCATCTTCGTTCAATATTTCCTTACATATCTTCGTGTCATCTGCGAAGCATGATACAATACTGTCCTCAATATCTGCATCAATATCTGCAATCATTATTATGAACAGCAAGGGAGCTAATACTTACCCTTGTGGGACAGAGCTCACGACTTCCGAGACTTCCGATTTAACTCCGTTTACCACCACTCTTTGCGTTCTTTGCGTCAAGAAATTAAATATCCACCTTCCTAGCTTTCCAGTAATTCCTGTATCCTTAAGTTTGTGTGCTATGATTCCACGGTCACATTTATCGAAGGCTTTAGCAAAATCATATATATATATATCAGTGGCGTGCGGTGATTTTTCGTCAAGGGGAAGCAATTCAAGCAAAAACAACAAAGATAATAAAAATGAAACTTTAAAATACTCGTATATAATAAAAACAAAACACACACAATCATCTACTTACTTTACTTATAGGTTAATTCTATTATTCTTTCTTTTTTATTAAATATATCTATTATTTCTTCGTAAAAGGCATCGGTTTTCATATCCTTAAGAAGCTTTTTCTCAATTGAGATTAAAGCTAAACTTGCAAGCCTTTCTTCCCCTTGCGCATTTCTAGCGTAGTTATGTATTCGCTTTAAATGAGAGAATGACAGCAGACAGCACGTATAAGTTGACAGATATTTCAAGAAAATTAACTATAAGATCTGGACAGCGAAATTTAAATTGCTTCCTTTTTGACATAGGGAAGGATAAAATAACGATAAATATATTCTTTTTCGCTTAACATGGCCATGGAATTTTTAGTAGAAAAACTATATATGAAACTTGTTGTATTCAATAAATACTACATTATTAAACATTAAATGAGTTTTTAGAATGGAAAGAAACAATTTGTAACAGTAAAAAAAAAGCGAAAGTCATTGGGAAAAAGGATGCATTTCGTCAATTGTTGTCCAACTCGAGATTTTTTGCGTCGGCTTAAAGGTTCTTGCACGAACGGCAACCAATGTATATACTATGTATCCACCTGATTACCAATCAAATGCTATAAATAGTGTAATAAAATGATTTTGTACAAATTATTAACACACATTGAACTGTTTAAACTTTAAAGTATAATACAGCATTTTCTTCTTTCTTTGAATAGGGAAGCATTGCTTCCCTTGCTTCCATGGACCGCACGCCACTGATATATATTATATTATATGTGTGTGTGTATATATATATACAGGGTGGCCCCAATTTTCAGAAGTGATATCTCAATAACCATTGCAGTTAGGGATTTTAAAAAACAACCAAATGAAAGATAATTCCTTTCTCTTTAAATACTTATTCAATAGCTTGATGGTTATAAATCCATGTAATGCCAAAAATTGGCTTATAAGAAAAATATACAAAAAAAAGTTGCGCATTTATATTTATTCCTTTTATTTTTTTCTAATTAATTATCTTCTAATTTACGGTCTTTAAACGAAGTTCTGTGGTTTTAAGTTAAACCTAATTTTCAATAAATGGCTCAATCTGCCCTCCATTATGGTCAACCACAGCCTGTAATCTCGCCCTCCATTTTGAAATTGCCTTTGAGATCGTCACTTGTGAGAGATTTTCCCATGCAGCCTGAATTCGTTCACGAAGATGGTTCACATCACGGATTTTCTGACCATGGTAGACTTCTCTCTCTAAGGCAGACCACACAAAGTAGTCAATGGGGTTTAGATCTGGGCTGCATGGTGGCCAATTATTTGGTTCGATAAAACCAGGACAATTATTATTGAGAAATGTTATTGTTTCCTTGGCTGTATGAGATGGGGCTCCATCTTGCATGAACACAAAATCAGTGCTCGTCTCCTTGATCTCTGACAACATTGGAGATAAAATGTCATTACAGTAGTAAAATGAGTTAATTTTAATGCCTCGCTGAATAAAAATGATGGATGTTTTGTTCTCAGATGACGCTGCAAGGGAAACCATTATCGAATCTGAAGTGTTTTTTTTCACGCAAAAGTCGTTTTGGGTCAACATGAGTTTTTGTCGCCACTGCTGCACGAACCCAATCATTTTGGGTATTTCGTGTGTTTCGACCGTAAATCGTTTCTCAACAGAAAACCAAATTTTTTTCACAGACTCATTTGACCGAAATCTTCGCAATAGATTTTTACATCGATGGAAACGTCTTTCTTTCACAGGCTCCGATAAAGCAGTAACCTTCACCCTCTTAAATGTTTTCAACCCAAGATCTTTTCGAATTATTCGCTGTACTGATGAACGTGAAATCCGGTTTCTTTCGCAACTTCACGTTCACCTTTACTTGTTCCCGGTTGTTCCTCTTGACTTAAAACCATTTCATTTACTTTTTCAATGTTTTCTGGCGTTCTAATACTTTTAGGTCGACCACTTCCCGGACGCCGTTGACTGCTGCCGGTTTCTTTAAGTTTTTGTAAA
>JAJOZX010013051.1:45000-93595 GCA_023014485.1 Bathynomus jamesi
CTTCAGAATTAAAAATAAATGTCACCCCGAAAGCAAATATAGTATATTAGTTACAGGCTTATTTTAAGCAATAAGTAAAACAATAATAGAGTAAATGTATAATATTGTATTTGTATAATTAATATGTATTGTATAGGTATAATGTTGTATAATATAATATATGTTTATGTATAATAATTGTGAAATAAACATGCAAATTTCTATTTATTTGATTAATTTTTTATTTTTTATTTTGGGGTGAAGTTTTTTCAAAATATATCGAAAAAACTGTTATTTTCATTGTCAGGGGGCAAACGTTCATCGATTTATGATACAGGAACATGGTTATAAAAATGTCATAACCCTAATGTATATATAGGTATATGTATGTATGTATGTGTGTGTGTATGTGTATATATGTATTTGACTTTCCAATAACAGTAATAATCTCTATGATTTTGATGAAGAAAAACCGCATAAAAACGAGACTTTCCAAAGTATTAAATGGGATTAATAAATGTTCAATAATATTAATTAATTAATTTCATTTAAATAAGTTTGTGTTCGTTTTTAATTTATTAATATTTAACTTAAATTTTATAACTTTGAAGAAGATTGGCTATTCCACTGGAAACATGGATCATTATCACTTTTCTTAAGGGGGCAAGGGGGGGCACTCGTGTTCTACCCCAATCCAGTGCAATTTCAGAGTAAGTAACGCGTAGAAGCTCCGAGCCGTGGAACCCTTTAATGAGAATAAAATCTTAGCTATAATGCAATACCACTAATTATAACTTATTATTATTATTATTATTATTATAGATAAAGTACAGGGTGTGCACAATGTCTTGTCACCCCAGAAAAATACTAACTGATTTTCGTTTTTTCTTTCGGACCCATTTCAAATGTGTGTGAGTAGCAACTATACGATTGAACAACGCATATTGGCTAGTACCTGGGTCCATGAGCGACCACGTAATGGTAAAACCACTGAAAATATTCGTGCAGACTTCCAGAACCGATTGAATTGTGCAGCTCCTTTAAAAAGGACTCTGTTGAGATAAGAAACTGTTGAGAACAGCAACTGTAAAAGATAAACCAGGAACTGGCAGGTCATCTAAGTGATAAATGAATCAAAGAAAAACGAAAATCAGTTAGTATTTTACTGCGGTGACGAGACATTGTTGGACACCCTGTAAATAATTAATATAAAATGTGTGTATAATTACATAATGTCAAGTGTCAAGATACGCAAACTTAATATAAAAAGAAATGATTTAACCAGTAAATGGTTTCTTTGGTTTTGGGGAAATTTGAGGTGACGTCAGGGACCGGTTTTTTAAATTTTAATCAAGTTGATTGTATTAGTTAATGAATTAAGTTTCTTAACTTGTCAAGTTGCTTAAACTAACTTAGCAACTGAAACTTATTTTAATCTGTTAATAACTGAAAGAGAGAGAGAAAAAGATTTTAGGGAAAAGCGATAATTATCGTATCACTGCAACAATAATTAATTATTGACATCGTTATATTCATTTCCATACGCTAATACATTCAAAATGTAACAGAATAACGTTTGCAGGCATCTGATTTTCAATTTTTGCAGGGGGGACACCCCCCTGCAAAATTCGACGTTCCTCGCGTTCGTAGGTTGTGATCTTACTCCCACCCCGTGAAAAAAAATCGTACGAACGCCTATACTGTATATAAACCAAAAATATTGCAAAATTCGTGGATGATGATAAAGCATATGGCAGCTCAATGTACAAACACTTGGGTCGGGGGTTCGACTCCTGATGGCGCTAGTAATAATAATAATAGTAATAATCATAATAATAATAATAAACGGCATTTTTCATACGATACCTTACATAAAACAGTTACAAATTTGAAGAAAAAAAAATAGTTTACTTTTTCCTGAGGTTCGTTGATGTTTGCACAACTCCACTTGGGGAAAGATTGGAACAAATGAACGCCGTTTTGCGTCCTTTCGGCTTCCTATTTGACATCTTAGCAGCTAAATCCATTAGTGATATTAGTGATAGCGACCTCAGAAAAAACTGACGACTCGCATATCCTGCTGTCTATTCACCTTCCAGTGATAGTGACCTTACCGAGAATCTTGAGGAATTAAAGCTTTTGCGCCATTCGATGCCTTTGGGATTCTCCACTTGGAACCCTGGGGTACATAATTGAAAATTCCCCTACCGATTCTTATCGTACGTAGTCGTTGTTCTGAGGATATTGCTGACAATACCAGTTGCCACTTCTTCAGCAGAACGCTTATTAGAACTGAAGCTCATAAAAAATTATTTACGTTCTATGGTATTTCAGGATAGGTTGTCAAATCTGGCTATTATCTCCACTGAAAAAAAAAATTATGAAGAAAATGAAGTTACGCGGACATTATTGACGATTTTGCGTCTAGAAAAAGTAGAAAAAAAATGTGGAAAAGCGCCGATGAAGAAATGTAGAAGAAAATAAGGAGAATATGGAAGTAGTGTTGATTATTTTGTGTCGATACTGACTATTTTGTTCAAGTTTTTGTTACTCGAAAGTGATGTCTGCGTTTGACTGGTTCGCTCGAAGATACGGGCCCCCACATGAGGTATCGCGGCTCCCCCTCCCACCACATACATAGCGGAGGCTCTGACTGCAACATTGAAAATTATACTTAAAACAAACAAATATTGGGTTAAAACAACGAAATACTTTTGTCAAACCAACCAAATACTTTTGTCAAACCAACCAAATACTTTTGTCAAATAAATGACACCCAATCAACATAGTTAACTCAACCAAGCGAACTGTTTCAGTTGTTACCAAACAGAGTTAATATAAACGTAGTATGGTTGCATTTACCAGTTGATCAATAGTGAATTCTGAATTTGGTTGGTTTATCTAAAAATCATAAAAATTACAAATTGATAATATTGTTTTCCTTTGGTTGTTTTTATTCTATTTGGTGACACTAAAAGAAATTTCAAAAACAAAATCCAGTTATATACTAATTAGTAATTTTTTATATTTTTTTGGAAATTTTGTTTCTTTGTGAACTTTTTTTGTAGAAAACATTTACCCATTACTCCTTTCTACAACAATCTATTATTATTTTTACACGTATTTCTCTCAACTTTTTGCTCTCTCTCCTATTTTCTTTGTTTCCAATTTTTTATTTTTATTTTTGCAGTTTTTCTATACGCAGGTGAAACCATCCCCTCTTGTTTTTCTTTTTTAGTTATCACTTAGTTTCCTTATCTCATTAAAGGGAGATAAGAGAACTCGCGGGTAATTACATGACGATTAGCTTACCTTCAATTGTGGGTAAATTTTGAGGATCGATAATACGGGATAGAATAGTTGATCATCAAGAAAGTTATAATCTGATTAGAACCAGTCAATACGGTTTCCGTAAACAACGTTCGTGTTCCAACCAATTTATTTAAATTTTCTTTCACGACATAAATACATACAACCAACGTGGAACGGTGGATGTTGTGTACTTGGACTTTGCGAAGGCGTTCGCCAAGATCGCGCATAAACGATTACTTGAAAATATTCAGGTGCACCCTATTAGGGGTAACGTATTAAAATGGACCGAGAACTGATTAACGAACAGAAAGTAGAGAGTTAGAGTAAATAGATCCGAGTCGGAATGGGCAAGGGTAACTAGCGGAGTTCCTCAAGGGTCTGCATTGGAGGCCACTCTTGTTCACTGTTTACGTAAATAATGTTGATATTAATTTGTTTAGTAAAACTTCGAAATTCGCGGACAACGTGAAACTGCGGTAAAGCGTATCGATAGAGAGGTGTTGCAAAGTGAACTTAATAAAGTAGATTATTAGTCGGATAAAAGGTAGATGAAATTTAATGTCGATAAATGCAAAGTAATGCAGGACACTATTGTAGTTGGATACCCCAATGCAACAAATTCAATTACATTAAAACAAAAAATTTAACGGACAATTGGTTGACGATTGGTTAGGTTAAGTTGTGATATTTTTGTTAGTTTTAACGAAAATATCACAACTTAACCTAACCAATTGTTAAGGACATACAATTGAATTTGTTGGGTTGGGGTACCCAACTGCAATAGTGCCTAATACAGAATGCAAAGTAATGCTATTGTATAGCAGGTAAAGAAAGACCTTAGTTCAGCAACGAAGAAGAAAGATTTAGGGGTCATAGTCACGAATGACTTGGATTTTTCAAAGCAATGAATCAAAGCCAGCAAGAAAGTTAATAAAGTGATGGGTTTTATATCCCAAAATTTGGAGTACAGATCTAAAGACTTCATGGATCTTTTCCGTTTGGGGGCTAGCACGAATTTTAATGAAAATCGGCATACTAATGTAGTTTTGGTCACTGATTTCAAAAATAACTTTTTTTTTTGGAGAAATGAAAAACAAACATGTTAGAGCACTTTACATAATGTGTTTTTAACGAAAATATCATGACTTATCGTAACCAATCGTCAAGGGCGTATAGCTGACCTAACCTGGCATCCAATTGACCTAAACTGGCATCCAAATGACCTAACCTGGCATTCATTTGACCTAACCGGGCATTAATTCTTGATTTTTTTTTCTGCTACTTTTACAGATCTGTCTGGATCCTTCAAAAAACGTATTCTTCGTAAAGTTGCACTTTTTACCATTTGACCGACGCTTTTGGCAACGAAAGAACTGGGTATTTTTATCAAAGGAACACACTTTCCCACACTTAGAGCACTTTTTCATAAACAGTAACAGTTTGTGACTCTGGCTAAATTTAACACAATCCTCTGTAACTAGTTTAAGCGAGTTAAAACACGTATTAATTATTTAAAGTGCTCTAACATGTTTGTTTTCATTTCTCCAAAAAAAAAAGTTATATTTTTGAAATCAGTGACCAAAACTACATTAGTATACCGATTTTCATTAAAATTCGCTGCTAGCCCCCAAACGGAAAAGACCCGACTTCATATTACCATTATACAAGTTCTTAGTTCGACTACATTTAGAGCATGCCATACAGTTTTGGTTCCTATATATAAGGAAAAAGGATACAGAAACACTCGAAAGAATTCAGAGAAGAGCGAATCTTTATAATAAAAGCTACGAACCAAGATTAGCAGAACTTGATTTGTATTCACAAGAGAAATCGGACAGACCAACTTACTGCAGTTTTTAAGATATTAAATAGATTTTATATATGTAAATTTGGAGCACCTTTTTAATGAGATTATGAGACGCGTAATCACAAATAATGAATTTAAACTTAAGGGTACAAGGTTTAATAGTGCGATAGCGAAAAACTTTTCTTATAACATCGGTTAACATCGGTATTTTACGAAGTAGAGTTCTGATCTATAGCTGGACTTGGGATGAACAAGGAGAAGAGGGGAAAAGTGTGAATTTATAAATTATTCAGTCAAGTAAAACGAAATTACAGTGACTTTCTGAACAGTAATCAACGCTATTAACAATAAGAAGACTTCAGAACCCGTTCAAACTTTATAAAGACGAGGGAATACAGGGGAACAATGTTCAAACACTGCTGAGAGAGTTCACGCAAACTTTAAACGGTTTCTCTTCACAATCTAGTAAAGCTCATTAATTAGGGCTGTTTGGCGTCTCGAAGAGGCAGTGATTTCTAATATTTCGTGAAGCGATTTCGAACTCGGATCGTTTCGTGCAATTTCTCAGTAAATTCTACCGAAAGTTTTAATATTTAAAAATCTCTCAAAGTATGACAGAAAAATATAACTTACAGACGATAGTAGGAATTATAATTTGTTGTTGTTGTTGTGTTGTTGTTGTGAGATGACAAATGATAACCTCTTTTTCATTCTCGACTCCCGCTTTCCATTTTGTAAAAAAGGTGAACTTGACAAGGGTCACAATTGAATAGTAATTAATTAAAAGGAAGAAGTTTCGTCAATTAATACTTGTGATAATTGTAATTAGTTTGTTGACGAAAATTCTTAATTAACGAAATGAAATATAATTATCGACGCTTTTCAAATTTCCTTCGCTGATTACAAACTCCACTACTGATATATATATATATATATATATATATATATATATAATTAATTAATTAATTAATTAATTAATTTTGGTCTGGTGCACTGAGTATTATTTTTAGATCACTGAAATTCGAGGGATCGTTTAGGTATAGCTGACCTTGAGTGGGACATTGGGTAAGAGTACATGTCCACTTTTTAACATCGCTTCGCGTTAGATCAGCGAGGTTAAACGACGTTGGTTGTGCTGAGTAGTTGGAAGGGTGACCGTCTTCTACTTAATAGCTATTTATTAAAGATTAAGAATATTACAATAGTCATCAAAAATGAAGATTTAAAAATTTCCTCTTTGTTTTCTACAGTCTTCATCAGTCCAGGTATGACGTCATACCATACCTTCATATTTTAAATTTGGGACCAAAGTTAAAATTTTTTTTTTTTAAAAGATCGGACTCTTGACACTTGCCAGATGTACCGATGTGTTTGGCGCCTTATTCATTTTTGCTTTTGAGGCTCAGTTGAATTTTCGGCGAGTAGGAGGGTGGTCTTTTGTTTTTGCTTTTCTGTTTTGGACTTGTTTAAAGTTTAACACTTTAATTTTTAACTTTCATTTCTTTTAAAGAACTTTTTAGTTACTGAAAAAAGGCCCGTCGAATTTGGGAGTTTTTTTTTGGGGGGGGGGGGGGATAATTTTCATTGTGGTTGAGATTTTAAAATATATATATAAATAACAATTTTTGTTTTATTCTTGCATTTTGTTTCAGTAAAAAAAAAGTCCTAAAGACCAGTCGAATGGCGATGAAAGTAGACTACCCGCATCTGAATAAAAAAAAAACGAATTGTAAAATGTCAAAAAAATAATTTAAAAGAAAACTCAAAATTAACTTCTTTTTTTAACCTAACCTAGTTTAAAATTAATATCTCACGAAACTTTTTAACCAATTAAATTATCACAAAACAAAACACAATCGTTCGTTCATCTTCAATAAGAAAGAATTAGGAAATGAAGTTATATGGACGAGGTGTTCATAAAAAAAAAAAAAAATAATAATTATTTAGAAAGATATATTAATACATTTATAAAATTTAATAATAGAATAAATAAATAAATAAATGTATCAAATAATAAAATTTAAGTTTCTGTTAATTAACGTAAATATTATAAAAAAGTAAAATATTTCTTCAAAATGTTTGCTTCATGTCGGAAAATTTGAAGGTCTCTCAAATTTCGTATGAAATTAAATTAATATTTTAGGATTAAAATTGAATTTATATAAATTTTGATGTAAAAATTACGTATCCGTTTGATAATATTTGCACTGCGTATTCGATACCGAATGCTCTGCGTATATACAGGGTGTTCCATAAGTCCGATCTCGGGAAAATTTATTTTAAATTAAATTTCCAACAGTAATAAATTAGAACGAAAACAAATGTTCAAACTGATGTCTTGTTTTGGGACACACTTATTTTTTCCGGTAGAATAACACGCTAACAATGGCTACTAATGAAAGTGAGTTATACTGGTGAGAAAAAGCCAGAGGCGGAGGCCTTTTCCTTATGAGCGTAACTCGCTTCCGTATTAGTCATTGCGTTATTCTACCTGCAACAACAAAAAAAAAAAATGCCAAAACAAGACGTCAATTTGAACATATTTTGTTTTAGTTCTAATGTATTATTTTTGTAAATGTAATTTAAAGTAAATTTCCCTATAAGACCGGACTTATGGGACACCCTGTAAATAGAGGGTGTCCATAAATTATCTTTACAAATACCATTGAAACTGAATTGAATTTGTAAAGATAATTTATGGACATCCTGTGTAAATACGTATGCACATATACATACATACAAAAATGCTTTAAAATTATAACCTATCACTGGACAGGTTACACGATAGGTGAAGATTATGTAACACTGATGGTTGGTTGGTTGGTTGGTTTATTTGTTTTATACCCTTCGTCCAACTGAAGTCATTCCTGTGGTTTTAGAATTAAGGTGTGTTTGCGAGATGCAGAGCTAAGATTACCGAGAGGTCTGTTTAAGCGAGATTTAAAACTGAAGTAGGATGGTCTTGTTCCAAAGCGAAGGAGCGATTTGTGACACTGCCATCCTACCAACATGAGATAGTCTAAATCGCATGACATGACAAGTAGTGAGGAAATCCGTTCTGCGTAACTTTGTACGCGGATGTACAGATATCAAGTTAGTTTCAAGCCTACATATACCTAAATCCCCAAATAGCGCCAATAGTAAGCCACCTTTCTTACCCATAAAGTTGAATTTTCTTGTAGGACCAACTTTCTTAGGTTAGATTAACTCAGATTATCCTAATCTAACCTAAAGCTAATCAGGCATTTGGGCTGGTGCAGCCCAAGTTATATTGCATGGGTTGTAATGACGACACGCACTACGAGCTGGTCCAGGCCAAGTTGGACCAGCCCAAATATGTGACTAGCTTAACCTAACCTAAAACAAATCACTAGGCGTGTAAAAGACTGAGGTAGCATGAAGTATGACTTAGTTGATTTGGAGTGTTTGAATTCTAACGCGGATGAAAAAATAATCATTGTATATGGTAAAATAACCCTTTCTCTAAACTTTAATAGAACCCCTCCCCACCGCTTCCCCCCCTAACTTAACACAAGCGTAAGTGATTAATTGAAATTAAAAACTCACCTGCTCGACTTACTGGGTAAAATATGAACACGGACGAAAATTGATATAAATTGTTCGATCTACTTGGCATTTATGATATATATATATATATATATATATAATTATATATATATATTATATACATACAAGGTGTCCCATAAGTCCGGCATCATAGGAGAAATTCATATTTTTCTATTTCTACAAACCATAATTCATATTTTTCTCTTTCTACAGGCCATAATGTCTGTGAGCAAGGAAGAACGAATCCAGATAATTCTACTCATAGGAACTCGGAGTCAAAGAGAGGCCGCTGCTGAATTTAACAGACTGCATCCAGACCGCGAGCCAATAACACAGAGTTGTGTTAGCAGACTTGTTGCAAAGTTTAAGGAAACAGGATCCATAGAAGATAAACCACGCAGTGGACCTTCAAGGAGGTCCACTGACGATGATACAGCGACTGCTATCCTGGCTCATTTTAACAGAAGTCCCAATAAGTCTCTTCGGCGATTGTCCGCCGAGACAGGAGTGTCGAAAAGTAGCATCCATCGCATTCTTCAGGCTCACAAATGGCATTCATATAAACTTCAGATCCTACAGAAATTAAGCGAAGATGATCCCGACCGGCGGATGGAATTTTGTGAATGGGCTACGGAACAATATGCTCGGGATGCCAATTTCCCGTCCACCATTCTGTTTAGTGACGAGGCTGTTTTTTATGGAAATGGTGAGGTAAATCGACAGAACACCCGCTACTGGTCTCAAAACAACCCTCGCTGGTATACCTCTTCAAAGGAACAAGGTGCCTCTCGGGTGATGGTATGGTGTGGCATTTGGAAGGATCGCATCATAGGCCCCCTCTTTTTCGATGAACATGTCACTGGAGGCACCTACCTACGTATGCTCAAGGAAGAAGCATTTCCCAGTGTCTTGAACGAAGAAGGAAATTTCCCAACATGGTTCCAGCAAGACGGCGCTCCTGCACATTACAGCACCCAAGTAAGGGAATACCTGTACCAACAATTCCCTGGTCATTGGATAGGACGTCGAGGGCCTGTGGAATGGCCAGCTAGAGCCCGGATCTCACGCCACTAGATTTTTATCTGGGGCCACTTGAAAGCACTGGTATACGCAGAGAAATTTAGGAGTGTTGAACATTTGCGGCAGCGCATTATTGGGGCATGTAACACCATTACTCCTGACATCATTCACCGTGTGCTTGCTGACTGGGTATCACGTCTGAATTTGTGTATTGAAAACAATGGTGGACATATTGAGCACGTTCTGTAAATAAAAGCTTTTGTTTTGCCTTTTTTCATTATTTTTCCTATGATGCCGGACTTATGGGACACCCTGTATATATATAATAGATATGTGTTATATATATATATATATATATATATATATATATATATATGTATATATATATATATATGTATATATATATATATAAAATATGTTTATAAACAGACTTGAATAACACACTCCTTTTAATCAAAATCTTTCCATTAAATCTAATTTTCTTACTCACTTTTTTTTGACGAAAACCATAATTAATCTGTTAAAAACGACATTGAAGAATGAAGATGGCAGATGTAGAGATGATATCCTGTCTTTTGCTTGCGCGTTACGTCACTCAAAATCATTACCGATGTTTCAGAAGATAGTTGGGTTCATCAGTATTAATGTTGTGTTGATGTTTCTTTCGGAACGACCTTCAATATAAGCTGAAAAGCGTATGGTTATCTTTCATTAAGAATGAGGTTCCGGATTTTAATTTCTCTCTCTCTCTCTCTCTCTCTCTCTCTCTCTCTCTCTCTCTCTCTCTCTCTCTCTCGTTATATTTACAGGGTGGAGCAGAAGTCGGACACCATAGGGTAAATTACAGTAAAACGCTAAATTCATGCACTACAGGGTAAATACCAGTCAGTATTCGAAATAATGTACGCATGATGTTTGAACACTTCTTGGCACGCTAACGCTGATCATGGAACAGTAAAATTTAATCTTTCCTTTCAAATGATCTGTCTCCGAGTCATTCAACGTAGACGACAAAGAAACAGTAATTAACAGAAATCATATGTACAGCAAATCGGAAAGTGTTTTCAAATAAATGGTCACCAGTTCGAATGCTGAATGTAATTTATTCTATGGTGTGCGACTTTTGCGCTACCCTGTATATGTGTTACGGCCTTTATGCGAAATCGGCCTTTTTACGAAAAGAGTTAAGTCGTGATATTTTCGTTAAACAACGAAAATATAACTTAACCAATCGTCAAGGGCGGACAGTTGACCTAACCGGGCATTAAATTAACCTAAATCAACTGTCCGCCCTTGACGATTGGTTAAGTCATGATATTTTCGTTGTTTAATGAAAATATCACGACTCAACCCTTTTCGTAAAAAGGCCGATTTCGCAAAAAGGCCGTAACAATATATATATATATATATATATATATTGTGCTAAGTGTTTAGCTTGAATTATAGTTTAATATATTTTACCAGTTATCCTCATCTCATTCATGAGGTGTCATACTAAAATTAATGTAGTTATACTCTACAATTTACGATTATTATTTACAATTACCATTTTTACTCTACATAATGTTTTTCTCTGGGAAAGTAACGAAAAGTTATATTGTCCTTTTATACAGGGTGTTTATAAAGTCCCTATCTATTTCAGTGAAAACGTAGCAAAAGGCGTAAAATTCAATATTATTATAATAGAAGGCATACATTTAATGAATACTTAAGCATATGATTCTACATGAGCACCATCAGTATTTTTACAGAGTTCGAATCTGTCAGCAGCATTGCGGAACACATTTTGGAGCATGACGGGAGTTATTTTTGTAAATGCTGTTACGATACGAGCACATAAATCTTGCAGATCTGTAGCCCTCGTTTCATAGACGTTTGATTTGATAAAGCCCCATACAAAGAAATCCAAGGGCGTTAGGTCAGGAGATCGAGCCGCCCAGGGCCTGTTGCCTCCACGTCCGATCCACCGATTTGGAAATCGTTCATTTAGGTACTCCCAAACAATGTTTGCCTAATAACAAGGTGCCCCATCTTGTTGAAAAACGACGGTGTTTAAATGCCATCTGAATGAAACTGGTGTTCCAGGAATTGCTGAAGCATGTCCAGATAAATAAGCCCTGTAACTGTAGCTTCAGTAAAGAAAAAGGGCCCATAAATCTTAGATTTGGTCATACCCAACCAGACAGTAACTTTAGGATAATCTCGTTCCCATTGATAGAAATCAACTGGCTTTTCATTCGCCCATATGCGGCAGGTATGGCGATTAACCTTTTCACACGTGTGGAAAGTTGCTTCATCATCGAAGAGAATGTGGTCCATTAAATTTTAATTCTGAATGTGTTCAACAAGATCGGCACACATTGCACTTCGCTTTGGATAATCCTCTTCATGTAAGACCCTGACTGTGATAACTTTTCTTCAACGTCGATTTCAAAATTTTGTGGACAGTTGATTTGGGTATCCCGAGTCTACGTGATGTGGTGCGAATTGACATGCTTGGATGTTCATCGATAACATTACGTACCGCATTTACAGCATGCTCAGAGACACTTGGACGTCCAGATCTTGGCTCATCATGAACAGATGCCGTTCTTTTAAATTTATTAAGCAAATCACGAATTGTCTTGTCTGTAGGACCTGGCTTGTGAAATGTTCTTTCAAACCTCTCTCTAATTTCTTTGCATTTCTTTCCTTTAATCCGAAGTGTCACCAGCATCACCCGTTCTTGTACATTCATTTTCATAGGGTTCTGCAACAAAAATAAATAAAAACCGTTAATTCAACGAAATAGATAGGAACTTTATAAACACCCTCTATTCTAATCGGTGTGTTATTACAACCTTAAGTAGCACAATATGTAACAAATCCTGGCCTTAATCCGAAATTACCAGCGATTCCAAACGCGCGTCCGTCCACCCCGACGTCGTACTTAATTCTGGTGAATGAAATTTGTAATTTGTTTAGCTCACTTGAGAGGGCGCTGCTGTTAAATTTTTGGATGAACGTTTATTAATGAAATGAATTTTATGATAAAACTTGGTAAATTATATTAAACCGTACTTGAACGCTGGGAATTGATAAATGATGAAGCTGAAAAACTTGAAAGATAGCATTCTTTTTCTCGTGGATCTCCTTTCAGAAAAGATATCTTTTAAACACATTTTTCCAGGCGTTTTGGTCTTGCTTTTGAGAAATGTTTTTTACCCTTGCTTGAAAGCAGTTCTACGAGGCTATTTTATTTATTTTATTATTTTATATATATATAAAAATTTTTACTTAATTTATTAATGGATTATTATTTTAAACTTATTTGCAGTGGTGTAGCCATGCAAACTTACACCACAGCCCCCAAACCCCTAAAATCGATAGATTATTTTCATTTTTTTCATTTTTCCCCCTATAAAATGGCGTGGGGGTCGGTACAGGCTGTTAATTCATAGGCTTCTAAAGAATAGTTTTATATAAACGTTATGTAAAGGGTCTACTCTGAAAGTACAGGGTAATCAAAAAGTTGCAGTGCATTGATTGTAATTTGTTTCGGATATTTATAATTTATTATTATTATTAATAATTTCTACGTTATATACAGTAATTATAAAAAATAATAAAAAAACTCGGTGTACTGCAACTTTTTGATCACCCTATATAATTTCGACGTTATACCTTTCCCCATTAACAGAATTTGATGGAGATAAGTGCTGGTTTGTTCTCATCCTTGAATGATTTAATTGACAACCATGTTGTAAAGCAGGGGTGGGGAACCTCTCGCCCGCGCGGACACATTTCAATTCGCCCGCTGATGATATCCTATAAAATTCTAAAAATATATATGAACCAATTTCCTAAAAGCAGCAGATAGATATTTCGGGAGGATTGAAGAAGGCAGGCGCATCGTCAGTTTTGGAGTGTGTCAGAATGTTTGCGCTCACGTTCAGTACATTTCGTTCGAACTACTACTGGTGAAGATATCTTTTCTGAGGTCAAATCAGCAATTAGTGATTTCAATTTATCTTATGAAAAATTGAGCGGTATAGTTACGGACGGTGCGCCATCTATGGTAGGATCTCAAAAAGGGGTTGTTGCTCTAATTAGGAAAGAATTAGAGAACCGTCAACTGGATTCCAAGGCTTTAATAGTGTTCCACTGTCTTATTCACCAAGAAAATTTGTGTGCACATTCTCTCAGAATGAACAATGTAATGGCAGTTGTAGTAAAATGTATTAACTCTATTAAAAGTAAAGGACTGAACAGTAGGCAATTTAAAGAAATGTTGAAGGACCTTGAAGTGGAATATGGTGATTTATTGTACTATTGTGATGTTCGATGGCTTAGCAAGGGGTGTATGCTCAAGCGTCTTTATGAGCTGATAGATGAAGTGAAACTTTTCATGGAAATGAAAGGTACCCCCATTTTGGAACTAGAAAACCCAATGTGGTTATGTGATTTAGCGTTTTCGGTTGATATCACTATCCATTTAAATGAGCTAAATTCGAAATTGCGAGGGCCTAATCTGCTTATTACCTCTCTTCTGTCAAACATAAAAAGTTTTGAAGTAATGCTGCAACTGATTATGAACCAGTTAAAAAAAAAACTGCACAGTTCGCTTTCAAACTTTGAAAGAACAAAATCCCGCATCGACAGTTGAGTATGCCACAGAGTGTTATAACATTTTGAATGAATTAAAAAAAAAGGTTTCAAGATTTAAAAACTAAAGAACTCGAATTACGAATATGCGAAACTCCTTTTGATGTGATGCCAGATGAAGCCCCCCGATTCCTTGCAATTGGAGTTGATACATTTGCAATCGGACACCACCTTGAAATCTAGATATAATAGTCTCTCTATTTTAGAGTTTTATAAATCATATGTATCAGCTGAAAATATCCACATTTGAGGAATTATGTATTGAAAATTGCATCACTGTATTTCTTTTCAAAATTGAATTTGGCCAAGAACCGCCTGCGTGCTAAACTAATATTTCTGAACTTTCTAAATCAAAGGAATGGCAACCTTCTCATTGGAGTACAAGCCCGGCCCACTCAGGCAGAGCTGGGCACTTGCGGTTTTTACTGCGGTACTGCGGTACTACCGTGTTGGTCGGTACCGCGGAAAGTACCGCGGGAAATTTGAATGCGGTAGCGGTACTGCTGTACTTTCAGCGATCCTTTGCGGTACTGCGTTATGCGGTACCGGTTTGGTAGTGCGGTAGTAGTACCGCAGTACCGCAGTACCGCAAAAAAACGCGCAAAAAAACGCAAGTGCCCAGCTCTGGACCGTCACCGTCACCGTCACTACAAGGTAAGGAATATATTGAAAAATATAACAATTTTAATTATGTATAGTGGCATTGTAGGTAATATACATATAAATTAAAAAAAAAAGTGACATTTTTCTTAATAAAAATTCGCCCGCTACTGATTTTTACACTAGAAATTCGCCCGGGGTACTAAAAAGGTTCCCCACCTCTGTTGTAAAGGTTTCTTAATGTTTTCACTGGGGAGAGATCTGTTTACACACACACACACACGTTGGCTGACCTATGCAGAACCACGACATTTTCACACACACACATTTTCAATTCTGTTTCGTGACACACGCCCAATTTTAAAAAGCAAAAGCTAAATAAAAACCAAACCTAATTTAACTTTACTCAACCTAGCCTAGCCTAACCTTAATTATATCCCCTTTATTCATGATAAAAGATAGCACTTATAAAGTTAATTCACCGCTACACCGTAAATGTCGGGATACGCACATTCATGTCACGACGGGCTGTGTGTGTGTCCTTAAGACCGTTGCGATTCTGAAAGTAACGCGCGCGCGCACACGCGCCTAAAAGCAGAATATAATATTTGTGTGTCGACTCGGCTAAGAAATTTGTAAACATAATCAGTCTGTCAATATTCAAATTGCTTTTAAGAGCTTTTATTGGACGATTCTGGCGGAGCTGATTGCATATTTATTTATTATTTACATCGAATCCTAAGCCTCTCTCTCTCTCTCTCTCTCTCTCTCTCTCTCTCTCTCTCTCTCTCGCAGGGGATATAAAGGTTATGCACGTTCCTTTTGGGTGTTGTAAACTTTATACTTGGGGTGTGACAGCCCTCCGGTCCCGAGTCGTGGGATTCTAGAGAAATTTGTTGCCAATTTCTTTAGGTTCTCTCTCTTTCGGGAGGGCGGGTGAAGTCTGTTGTACAAACCTGTCCCGTGGGTTACTAGGACCCCTTCCCATCCCTACTCTGTCCTTTTAGCTTAGGTTAATGATGTTCTCCTCTGCAGAAAAAAAAACTTTTAGTATTAACTCTCTTTCTCTACTCTTACGATTAGGACCCTACTGCTACCTCATGCGTGGGAAGAGAGGCTTTAGAACCTCTATAAATAACGTAGGTAAATAATTAGAGGGGATATTAGCGGGTAGGATTGTTGACCATTTGGATTCCTACAAGCTACTTGGGGACTCCAACATGGGTTTAGACGGCATAGGTCGTGTCTCACCAACATGCTCGAGTTTTTCCATGTCATGTTGAGTGAGTATGATAAGAGTAGGGCGATTGATTAGAAAGCCTTTGATAAGGTACCTCACCGCCGGCTAATGGCTAAAGTGCGCGTGCTGGGTGTTGGTGGGGAAGTAGGTAGGTGGATTGAAAACTGGCTGAAGAATGCCACAAAGACAATCCCTTCCATTAGGCATATGGGCTGCAATCGACGCTTCCGTGACGTGGGTTCAAAGATGTCGATTTTAGAAGCATGTTTAGTTTAAATGATAATCCAACTCGCAACAATGGTTGGAAGTTGGATTTGAAACGGTTTAGGACTAGTATGTATGGGAATTACTTTACGTATAAGATCTGTGACACGTGGAACAGGTTACCTTCAGAAGTTGTGGATCAGTTCAAGAAAAGGTTAGACCAAATCCTGCACTCTATTTAAGTGTGTAGATTAGAGATTGGAGCGCCTAAATCTGTTTAGCTTAGAGACGAGGAGGTCGCGGGGTGAGCTTATTGAAGTCTTCAAGATGCTCAAAGGAATAGACTGAACACACTCATAGTTTAAGATTAAAACCTCAGGAAACTCTGCAGGAGTTCGCTTGCACGGTGTCTCTGTGAGCAAGGTAAATATAGAGCTATTTATATATTCTCCACTTTCCTGTAAAATTTCCTTGGCTACTTTTCCAGGGTCAAGGTATTTTCTTCAACCTTTTTTCGTACCTGCCTCTGGCAGGGAGGGAGCGGAGGGTGGGGAGATAGCCTTCTACTTTTCTATCCAGTTTTCTACTACTATTAGGATAGTTGAAACAAAAATAAACTTTCAATAACAGGAACAGTTCCTCGGTGGATCAGTTCAAGAAAAGGTTAGACCAAATCTTGCACACTATTTGAGTGTGTAGAAAATTTTCCCTGGCACCCGTTGCCATTGGTACCTCCTCGGTATGGGCCGCAAGGCCTTTTGAGGTACTTCTTTTCCTTGTAACTCCTTGTAACTCTCTCTCTCTCTCTCTCTCTCTCTCTCTCTCTCTCTCTCTCTCTCTGTATCGGTAGGGTAGGTTCAACGTAAGGGATCATCACCGAGATCATGTCTCTTGCGGATGATCTAAAACTTAAGACAGACAGGGGAATGTTGATGGGTATTTTACCGCGGATGAATGCCAGTGACCACGCGCTCAGTAAAGTCATTGACATCAACGAGAGGGTGCAAGACTTGTGCGTCCCACTGGGCGTGAGGTTTGTTGACCCGTTCGACGCGTTTTCGAGTAGGTGGGACCTATATCAGAGGGATGGTGTCCACCTCAATGTCAAGGGTAAAGGTGTGCTAGGCACGC
Organism: Bathynomus jamesi; assembly: GCA_023014485.1. NCBI lineage: Eukaryota > Metazoa > Arthropoda > Malacostraca > Isopoda > Cirolanidae > Bathynomus > Bathynomus jamesi. The sequence continues at coordinate 62,505 of JAJOZX010013051.1, forward strand.
TGCTCGACCGGCACCTATACCGTATGGTGAGGTCAAGCCCGGAGATTGATGATGGACCCCCACCGGGGAGAGATGATGTTGAGCCGGTGGCAGACGTACTGTCGTGAACACGTTTTATTATTTAGTTTCTTCATTATTTACTCTACTTTCTGCTCTCTATTGCATTTATCTTTACACTCTCTTTACTCATTTCCACAATACTTTATAAATTCATGGTAGCCACGCCGAGACTATGAAAGCCGTTACAACACAAAGGGGGAAGGGGGGTTCATTAACACTCTTTTTAAGCGCTTGTTAACACTTTATTTAATTCCGAAAATGCTTTAATTAATTTGAGGGGATGCGAGTAGGAAATTTTACTGTAATATTTTACGTCGGAGAGGGGCACAAAACAATTAATTTAATTTTAAGGTTACATGGCCCCAACTTTACGCTTATCACGCTGCCGAATGACTGACTCTTTTTGAGGGTAGTCCGCTCTGTGGGCCTCTGTTCAGGATTGCCAACTCTTCCCATTTTAAACAATTTAAATCTAACAAACATACTTTTTCGTAATTTCACGATTATTAGTACGGTAAATGATTTACATTAAACATTATCTTAATTAAACAAAAATTAATATTCTTAACTAGGTATTACTACAGTACATTCAACTGAAGGGTTCGTCCAGATGGGTGACCCTCCTTCCCCGTTGGAGGGGGCTCAGCCTTCTGCGGAAGTTGCCCCCTCGTTGGTGAGGGGCTCTTAAACTCCCGACAGCCCTGGCTGTTCGGGAAACGGGTCGTGCTAGGGGGCGGTCAGAAAAGGGAAAGCTCCCTCCGTGCAGTGCTTTTTAATGCTAGGTCGATTAGGAATAAGTTTTGCGAGCTACGGGCGCGCTCAGCATCAAAGTACCAGGATATCGTTGCTATCACCGAGTCCTGGACTCGTACTCATCGTAGGGACTACGTTGGTGAGTTCGAGATTCCCGGGTATAGAATGTTTCACAAAAACCGCACACGTGGGGAGGGGGGAGGGGTACTAATAAATGTGAAGGACACGTTGAGTGCGGTTGACCGCCAGTTCCGATCGGAACGGGAGCTGCTTGGCGTCGATCTGAACGTGGGAGGGAAGAACTATAGGTTAACCTTGGTGTACAGACCTCCGCATCTCCTCCTCGAGGAGGTTACAGCCCTGTACACCGAACTTCGTAGCCTGCTAGGGGGATAGGGTGTGTAGTTTTATGAGACTTCAACTGTCGCGGCATAAAGTGGGAAGACAGGACTGCTCATGGTGAAGAGAGGAGGCTAGTTGACTTTGCTGATGAGAACTTCCTGACTTAGTGGGTCAATGAGCCTACACGAGGCGAAAGCGTTCTAGACTTAGTATTCACGACCGAAGACAAGCTCGTCACTGGTCTCACCGTTGACGAATCGTTGGGCGGGAGTGATAACGGTCTGATTAGGTTGTATGTGTGCGTCCCTCGGGTGAGCGTAGTGAATCTACAGACAGTAAGCTCGATCTACGGCGGGCGGACTTTGTTGACCTCCGGGATAGCGTAGGTGAGATGGGGTTAGAGGTCGGTGGCGATGTTGAGGAAATATGGAGTGCATTCCGGGACGAGTTTATGGTGCTGCAGTCTGCTGCCATACCCTCAAAACCGGTCACCCCCGCTTTAACGCAGCCTAAGTGGTTCAATCGTGACATCGCTTCGGCTATCCGAAATAGGAAAGTAGCGTATAGGAGGGCGAAGGCCAATCGTTCCCATAAGAACACTGAAGCGTACGTCCGCCTGTGTAGGGAAGTGAAGGCGAAGGTTAGGCTAGCAAAACGTAACGAAGAAGTACGGGTGGCAAGCCTCTGCAAGGGGAACCCTAAGGAGTTCTTCAGTTATGTTAATAGTAGAAAGCTCATTAGAAGCATGATACGCCCGTTAAAGGACCGAAGCAGTGTTCTGCAGACCTCCGACGTGGACATCACTAATGTGCTTAATGAGTACTTTGGGGAGTGTTCACCAGGGAGGACACCCGCATCATCCCCGAGCCAGGCGTGAGACACGAAGGTGCTAGCCTGGATAGTGTTCGATGTACCGCGACAATCGTTGCCGATAGAATAGACAAACTGAGCGCGCTTAAGGCTCCTGGGCCAGACCAGTTTCTCCCCAGAGTGTTGCGGGAGGTGTGCGACCAGGTGGCTCCCCACCTGGCTGCAGTCTTCAACAAATCTTTGGAGACGGGCCAGGTGCCTGGTGACTGGAGGGAAGCCAACGTGACCCCTATCTTTAAGAAAGGGGATCACGAAAGTCCAGGGAACTGTCGTCCCATTAGTCTCACTTCAGTTGTAGGTAAATTATTAGGGGATAATAGCGGATAGGATCGTTCACCATTTGGATTCGTACAAGCTGCTTGGGGACTCCCAACATGGGTTTAGACGGCATAGGTCGTGTCTCACCAACTTGCTCGAGTTTTTCCACGTCATGTTGGGGGAGTATGATAAGAGTAGGGCGATTGATATACTTTATCTCGACTTTCAGAAAGCCTTTGATAAGGTACCTCACCGCCGGCTAATGGCGAAAGTGAGCGCGCTGGGTATCGGTGGGGGAAGTAGGTAGGTGGATTGAAAACTGGCTGAAGAATAGGCGGCAGAGGGTTGTAATTAAAGGGGCTAGTTCGGGTTGGGCCTAGGTCACTAGTGGGATTCCTCAGGGTTCCGTTTTGGGGCCACTGTTGTTTATCATTTACATAAATGATATAGACAGTGGCATCGTCAGTCGGATCGCCAAATTCGCTGATGACACCAAGCTTAGGGCCGATGTTGGGACGCCCGAAGTGATCGAGGAACTGCGTGCGGACCTAGGTAGGATAGGAGAGTGGTCCGAAAAATGGCAAATGCCGTTTAACTTGGGTAAATGCAAAGTAATGCACATTGGCTACGCTAATCCCAAGTGGACTACTCGATGTTGGGGAGTAATATCGAGGTGACTGATTTAGAAAAGGACCTGGGTGTGCTAATTAGCAGCGACCTTAAGTTTACCAAACAGTGCGTTGAGGTGGAAAAGAAAGCCCAGAAGCTGTTGGGTTATATCAGGAGGCAATTTCAGTTTCGGAACAAGGAGATTGTGCTCTCTCTGTACAATTCCTTGGTTCCGCCGCACCTGGAGTATGCAGTGCAGTTCTGGTCGCCCACCCTCAGGAAAGATATTGAGAGGCTGGAGCGAGTGCAGGCGAGGGCCACAAAGTTAATCCCTTCCGTTAGGGATATGGGCTCCAATCGACGCTTACGCGCCCTGAACTTGTTTTCGCTGGAAACTCGGAGGCTGAGCGGTCAACTGATCGAGGTTTTCAAGCTCTTACGGGGTTGAACGATGTCGATTTTAGAAGTATGTTTAGTTTAAATGATAACCCAACTCGCAACAATGGTTGGAAGTTGGATTTGAAACGGTTTAGGACTAGTGTGTGTGGGAATTACTTTACGTATAAGATCTGTGACACATGGAACAGTTTACCTTCGGAAGTTGTGAACAGTTCCTCTGTGGATCAGTTCAAGAAAAGGTTAGACCAAATCTTGTACACTATTTGAGGGTGTACAAAATTTTCTCTGGCACCCGTTGCCATTGGTACCTCCTCGGTATGGGCCGCAAGGCCTTTTGAGGTGCTTCTTTTCCTTGTAACTCCTTGTAACTCTCTCTCTCTCTCCTTTTTTTTTCTCTCTCTCTCTCTCCCTCTCTCATGTGGTTATTGTAGACCTTGTATATAAAGCCATAAGCCATCCTAAATCTTTTTCTCGTATAGCTACTGTAGATTTACATTCCCCAGCTCCATCTGTTGCTAATTTATAAACACGCTTCATATAAAATAAAATTTTTGTATCTATGCAGTCGACCAAAAGTAAAAGAAAAAAACGGTATAAAATCCGGTATAAAACCTGCATAAAAACCGGCATAACATCTGTATGATTCACGAGACGCAACATTCTGTTATAGTTTTCACAGAAAAATGTGGAGGAAGGAAAAACTGCCTTGAAATATTATTAAAGTTTGGGCGCCACTTTAGGGCTGCTATATACGAGTAAAGTTACAATTCTTTCCAATATATTAAATCAGTGTAGATATATATATATATATATATATATATATATATATATATGATGGCTTCGAACGACGCTCAAAATCGACTTATGGTAGCCCCCTCTGCTCCTTCCCATGAGATCTGGCGGAGGAGAGAGTTAGTTTCCACCCTCCACCTACCTTCGTGAGTTGGTCAGGGATCAGGAATCAGGATCAGGGATTTTGCGCAAGAAGTTGTCCAGTTAGTTCTTGAAATTATTCAGGCTGGTTTGCTGGAGGTTTTGCAGTTCTTTCAGCAACAGTTTAAAAAAGTTTTGGGCCTCGTATTCCGAGGGTATTTTTCATCGTTGTTTTCATGCCTCTTATTTCACCCACCGCAGCTGGGACAGTAAAGAATCTACTTTCCTCATTCCACTGTGCGTCTCTTTCATTTCTAAAGTTTGAATATTTTTCATGTGTATATTATTTAGAGGAGAAGTTAGAGGAGAATTTCAAATGAATTTAAAGAATAAGTTTCAAGCTTTAAATTTGGTTAAAGAAGAAGACTATGAGGAGAATGTGGAAGAGCTTTGGAGAGATTATAAAGAAAGTTATAATGTTACAGCTGATGCTCTTCTAGGAAAATAGATGATGCAATGATACAGGGTTAAGTGGCGAGTCTTGGCAACTGATCGAAGAGAGGAAGGAACTCGAGTTAAAGATGGATAGCTCACACGAGTTAATGATGGGAGAGAATTTGAGAAATTTCTTTAATCAGAAAACACATCAGGTCAAGAGAATTGTAAGAAGAGATTAAAAGGAGGTACTTTCATCAAAAGGCTGAAGAGGCAGAGGCAGCAGCAATCATGGGTGATCAACGATCATTGTAAAGTATTGCTGACAATTTGTGCGGAACATAACAAAATCGTGGAGGATGGTCCTTATCAAAGATGAAAATGGTTCGGTGTTAATGAAGGAAGAGAAGAAATTCGAGAGATGATCATTTTTCAAAAATATATTGAATCGCACAGAGCCAAATGAAGTTCATGATTTCGCTGATGATCAAGTTCATGAAGAATTGAAGAAATACAGGAAAGATACTTGTAGAGGAAGTAACAAGAGCTATTTAAAAGTTATTCTTTCATAAATTTGCCGGAAATGATCTGATAAATGCAAATATGTTGAAGTGTACCGATACCAGAGAATTACATAAAATAGTGTCGGAAAATGAACAATGTCCAGTTGATTGGTAAAAAGGCGTGATTGTCAAAATATCAAAGAAAGGAGATTTGGGCGTTTGTAGTAACTGGCGTGAAATCGCACTTACACCAGTGCCTGGTAAAGTGCTGGGACTGATAATAATTAATTATAAGTAGAATTGAAGAAGCAATACAGACAATCTTATGGGAAGAAAAAGCATGTTTTCGCCATGGAAGATCATGTATCGATCACGTGTTCACCCTTAGAAATATTATAGAACAATGTACGTAATGGCAGCAACCATTCATACTCAATTTTGTAGACTTCGAGAAAGCATTTGATTCTGCGCATAGATCATCGATGTGGAGAAATATTAGGTACATGGACTTCGAACAAAGATTAGAAATGTGATGAAAGCTATGTAGGATGGGTCCGAAATCTGTGTTAGAGCTGGAAGTGAATTAACAGAATGGTTTGTAGTATCGACTAGAGTAAGACAAGATGTATTGTCCTATTTTATTTATATTAATGGTTGACTGGGTAATGAGAAGAGTCAGTGATGGCAGAAATGGATTGAATTGGTGGGAAAAAGAAAGAATTGGAAATGTAGATTATAATGATGATATTTGTCTAATAAACTCCAATGTACGAGTAGAACAAATAAATAAAACGAGAGGAAGGTTGGTGTATGAAGCAGTAAAAGTTGGTTCAACTATCAATAAAAGAAAAACAAAGATAATGACAATACGAACGAAGGATAATCTCTAGGAGCGCTCCATTTTTCAATATTAAACATACACTCATAAAACATATACCATTTGAAAGCTCACATTTTTCCGAGTCTAAAAATGTAGTAATCCAAAAGTATGAATAGCAAATAAAAAGTAACGATTTAATTAATTGTTTGACGCGTGACGTCATTAACTACATTATAAAGGTTGGCTAAGTTATAAATCTTCAGTCTGTGTTGTAAGATGGTATTTTTGGTAATTGTTACGCTAACCTAACCTAACATGAATATGTTATTACATTATCATTTGTATAATTTAGGTCTCGAGGGTACGGGGGCGGAGCCCCCGTAAAGATCACGCATCACAAATTGATCGCTATAGGGTTTTATATTTAAACCTAGTTACTTTTTATTTGCTATTGATACTTTTGCATTACTACATTTTTAGACTCGGAAAAATGTGAGCTTTCAAATGATATATGTTTTATGAGTGTATGTTTAATATTGAACAATGGAGCGCTCCTAGAGATTTACCCGAACGAATATGATGACTTGCCTGTTAAAGTTCGTGATGAAACGCTAGAAGATGTTGCGCATTTCAATTATTTAGGTAGTATTTTAACGGGGTGGGGCATGTAGTGACTTTTGGATGATCAGTTGGGTGGTTGATTGTATGGTATGTAATACGTGGCTGAATATCATGCGCGCTTAGGCTTTTGAAATTTGGTTCCTTGGAAGCGGACGACTGGTCTTGAATTGTAAGAATTTCGGCGTTTAAAGTTTGTGAAATTTAAAACAAGAGGAAATAATTTTCATCGAAGGTTTCCCTAAAAAGAATTTTTTTCTAGTAACGAAATTAGGTGAGTTATTAATAACGTACAGTACTGTACTATTCTATCAGTACTGTCCTATCAGTAGGACTGATAGTACTGTATTAAATTTCAGAAACATTACAGTTAGTTATGGAAATGAATTGTAACATCTGAAGTGTTCACTTGAAATATAATGAGAGGGAAACGCTGCGTTGGTTATGGAGAACTTTTTGCCTTTGAATGAAGTAGGGTAAAAGTTTTAAATGAAATTCGAAAAAGGGTTCTGAGTGAAGAAGTGGACTGTAATAACAAAAATGTAAAGATTATATGCCCCAAAGACAACATCTGAGAATGATTCAAAATGTCTTAATGAGGTGGGATGAGAAAAAGAAAATGTGGGCTGCAGTAGTGGATTTTCAACTGCCAGCACATATAGTTGTGGCGTTTCATGCGTGTCTTTCGCGTGTTCGAAGAAACAAATTGCGTGATTTAGTGGGGAGATATGTATAGTATCCAAGGTTTAGGTATGGTAGTTTGGGATGTATGTAGGAGATGTAAGCAATGCCAGAATATGAAAGTGGGACATATGGTGACGTTGCCTCCAACTTTGAAAGTGATAACAAAAAGGTCTTATGAACTTGCGGCTGTAGATGTGTTTGCATTGCCAAAGACATTTAGTGGGTATATTGGTTGTTTGGTTTGTGTGGACCACTTTAGTAAGTTCGTACGTGTGCAACCAGTTGGGAATAAGAGTGCTCAGTCGGTATCGGATTCTTTTGAAGAAATGTTGAAGACAATGTTGAAGGTGCGGGTGTGAGTCTTGAGTGATAATGGCCCTGAATTTCGATCAAGTATATTTGGAGATATGTTGAGCAAGTATGAAATACAGCATGTATGATCTAGTCCAGGGGTTCTTAACTTCTGGGTCGCGACCCAAACTTGGGTCACAAAATTGTCATTTATCATTTAATTATGTTATCCCTAATCATTTTACCATTAATTAATTATTTTATTATCTATTACGAGTGAACTGTTTGAAGGCATTGGTCGCCGAGCTAGCCCCGAGACCAGAATTTGGATCGCAGCCTAAAAAGGTTAAGAACCCCTGATCTAGTCCCTATAAATTTGCGTGTAATGGAGCGGCTGAACAGATGAATAGGACTATAATCGAGTTTTTTGAGAAATTTGTGTGGGATGAGTTGTAAATGGGATGAGTGGTTGACAAGGCAATAATGCCTTATAATCAGACTTTTGTAATAATGGGGACATCCGAAAAGAAGTTACAACACGTATTGGGAAGGCTGCTGCTGTATTTGGAAAACTAGAAAAAGTTTGGCGTGAGAATGTTATGTCCATAAGAACCAAAACTAAAATATTTAATTCTATTATTATATAATTTTTAACTTATGAATGTGAATTATGGAAAGCGTTGAGAGTACTTGAGGATAGACTCAGAAGATTCGAGAGTAACTGTCTCAAAAGTATTTTGAAGATCCGATGGCAACAACACGTAACAGAGGAGGAAGTCGGAAGCAGGAGTAGCCAACCCTCTATTATTGAAAGAATATGGACAAGTAGATGGCGATATTATGGGCATGTACTGAGAATTTCAGACAGCAGATTATCAAAACAGCGCTTGAAATGGCAGCCGCGTGATGCAAGACGGTGGAGAAGGCCAAGAGAAACATAGAAGAGGACAATCATAAAAGAAATGGAGAGTTGGCGTAGATGATGAGATAGCAGAGGAAATGACGGCGGATAGAGCTTAATGGCGTAACTTCTTCACTGTCCTCTGGAGTACCTGAGGTCCTGGAAGGAATGATGATGATGATGATGATATTATTGTGTATCACCCACGTCTTCTTTCCAGGGAGTAGAGTTTCAAGGTTTGTTGTCGAGACCAATAATCTTCACCCTTCGTTTCCTCTATATTAGACGGGCTACGTCGTAGCCAATGTCGTAACAACGCTTCCCTTTTGATCAGCGAAGTTAAGCGACATTGGGTCGGGTCGGATAGTAGTTGGATGGGAGACCGTCCTCTGCGTCTAGACTATTTAGCGACCCGAGGTTCGGATCCCACGTAAAGCCGTAGGTCCTCCGCGTCATCCGACCTTAGATGTTGCGAAGGAGGTTAAACAATCCCATCATTACATTCTCTGTCTTCGAAGTAAAAGTCCTTTGTATGGTTTTATGTTTGCAGTGGTCCTTTTTTCTGTATTGGCTTGAGAGTACTGAACAATAATACTCAATCATGGGCAGGACTAGACTCTTCCATAATTTTAACACGATTGCTTTTCTGCGTGGAAGCTCCTCCACATAATTCCTATTATTTTTCTAATTTATGGACACCCTGTATAATATGTAATTATAAACTTACCTGCAACATAAGAGTACGCTTTAACCTTTAAGTAACACAAAAAAATCTTGAATATCTTCTCATTGCCCTTTCAAGGTTACATTTGAATGAAACACGCTTCATGTAATTTCGGAAAAAAATTCACCTACAAACCTGAAAATTATAAATACATAAAAAATTACTAATTAGCAATATTTTATTTTATTTTTTATTTTTTTACTCGGGTCACCAAAAAGACTGAAATACAATTAAACAAAGAAAAACGAAGTATTTACGAATGTAATTTTTTATACTTTTTACAAATTTCAGGCTTCTAGATGAGCATTTTTCCCGAAACTGTACTATTTTCAATAGACATTTAATAACTCTTTAAGAACTTTTTGTAACGCTGGAACACTTTTCATCTACAGGGTGTCCCATAAGTCCGGTCTCACAGGAAAATTTATTTTAAAGTAAATTTACAAAAGTAACACACAAGAACCAAAACAAATGTTCAAAATGATGTCTTGATTTGGGACCCTTTTTTTTTGTTGCAAGTAGAATAACACACACTGGCTAATATGGAAGTGAGTTATGCTTACACTCGTGAGGAAAAGGCCTCCGGAGGCCCTTTCCTCACGAGTGTAACTAACAAGTTAGTGTAACTCGCGAGTGTAACTCGCAAGACATCAATTTGAACATTTGTTTTAGTTCTAATGTATTACTTTTGGAAATTTAATTTAAAATAAATTTTCCTATGAGACTGGACTTATGGGACACACTGTACATGGGTGGATGCAGGGGGGAGGCCAGGGGGCCATGGCCTCGCTTTAGACAGATTTGGAGGCCCCATACATTCTGGTTAGAAGTGATTCGTATTATGTCGCATACATTCATGTGTATTTTACCGCATAGTCAAAATCAGTGTATATGTTTTATCATGTAGATAAGGTAGCCAAGTTTAACTTCAATTGAGAGCTTCTGATAGCCACATTCATGGGACCCCAGAAACGTTAGCACTCCTTACAGACAATGCTGGATCCGCCTATGTCCCTGTATAAAATGAAAATAAAACCTTAAAAGAGCACCTACAATGATTTTCCTTTACATAAATGTCACGTTCAGAGAAGCTTAAAAGAACTCGTTTGAATTTCTTTCAAAGCATACTACTTTCAAAGCATTTCATTTTACATTTACCGGGGAGGGAGAGGCGGGGGAAGATACTTTTATATCACTTCAAAAGCAGCTCCAATCAAGCATTTTATACTTCTGGAGGATGTTCCTCGACTATTTCCTTCAAATTAATTAATTAATATTAAGGGTAACTATATTTCAGTTGCGAACATTTGGCATGCCGAACATGCCATCAAATATAACTTGTAAAGAATATATATATATATATATATATATATATAATCTATATATATATATATATATATATATAATATATATATATATATACACGGTGAACCAAAAGTAGGTGGACAGGAGGTTGAATACGGTTTGTTATATATTATATTATAACTATGGTGTTCATTATAACTATGGTGTTTGTGTTATATTATATTAAATATTATAACTAAATTTATTTAAATTTTATTTTGTATTATAGTATACAAAAAAATTAAATATGTATTCTCAAAAATAAACGTTATCATTTACTGTCCACCTACATTTGGTTCACCCTATATATATATATATATATATATGTGTGTGTGTGTGTGTGTGTGTGACCGAATGGGTTGTGAGGTGCTAAAGGAGGTCTTCAATTGTACAATTTATTCACTAAGTCCACTGTAAATCTGTGATAAACGAGTTCCCTTTTAAATGATATATGCCTTTCCATTCGATAAGCAATTGTCCATGCGCCAAACTAACAGATGGTATATCTGCCCTTTACAATTGCCACGTTCTAAACTTAGCAATCTCTCCTTTGCACGTCTTCTCCGGCTGCCAAGATTCCAAGTGCTCGTAAGTGCCTTATTCCCCCTTGACTACAGGCACAAAGGGAAGTTTGGAGGCATATCTAGGCACCATTGTATAATATATATCGTAGCACGTTTCAACAACTTCTTCAGCGACATGTACAAGCATTCCTTCGTTCTCCTCTTCACAAGAATTCCTTATATGAGCATCCTTTAGCGACACGCTTCAGGCATTCCTTATATGATCAGTCTTCCTGTCGGGAGAACAGTATCTAACCTTGGTGCGAATTTCTCAATGGTCTCTGGATTGTTTCCTTCTCGCCTTTTTCATTCGTTTTTCGGTTTATAATTTCTGTATAATAAACAACAGTGTAATAATCGATGTAATAATAATTATAATTTCTGTAATAATAATAATGCAATATTAAATGAATAAATTTAATAATAAATGTAATAATTATGTAAAAAAAATAATAGAATCTGTATGTTTAGAACAGGAAGATAGTTTTAAATTTGTGCGAATGTACTTATAAGCGGGTCCCTTCAATGAAAATGCCCTTCCGGTGTCGGGAGAACGGGATCTAACCTAGGTGCGAATTTCTTAACGGTCGGTCCCTGGACTGGTTTTCCCTCTTGTTTTGGTTCATTCGTTTTTCTGTACCCACCCGAGGAGGATGCCAGTGGGCATCGAAACTGTTGTGGAAATAAACTCTGTCTATTAGTGGGTTTTTATTTTCCTAAAAATGATTGATTAACCATGCCCTAGAATATACGTTTGTCGCTACAACAATAAGAAATAATATACAGGGTGTCCCATAAGTGCGGCATCATAGGATAAATTCATATTTTTCTATTTCTACAAACCATAATTCATATTTTTCTCTTTCTACGGGCCATAATGTCTGTGAGCAAGGAAGAATGAATCCAGATAATTCTACTCAGGAAATCGGAGTCAGAGAGAGGCAGCTGCTGAATTTAACAGACTGCATCCAGACCGCGAACCAAACACAGTTGTGTTAGCAGACTTTTTGCAAAGTTTAAGAAAACGGGATCCATAGAAGATAAACCACGCAGTGGACCTTCAGGAGGTCCACTGACAATGATACAGCGACTGCTATCTTGGCTCATTTTAACAGAAGTCCCAATAAGTCTCTTCGGCGATTGTCCGCTGAGACAGGAGTGTTGAAAATTAACATCCATCGCATTCTTCAGGCTCATAAATGGCATCCATATAAACTTCAGATCCTACAGAAATTAAGCGAAGATGATCCCGACCGGCGGATGGAATTTTGTGAATGGGCTACGAAACAATATGCTCGGGATGCCAATTTCCCGTCCACCATTCTGTTCAGTGACGAGGTTGTTTTTTATGGAAATTGTAGGTAAATCGACAGAACACCCGCTACTGGTCTCAAAACAACCCTCACTGGTATACCTCTTCAAAGGAACAAGGTGCATCTCGGGTGATGGTATGGTGTGGCATTTGGAAGGATCGCATCATAGGCCCCCTCTTTTTGATGAACATGTCACTGGAGGCACCTACCTACGTATGCTCAAGGAAGAAGCATTTACCAGTGTCTTGAACGAAGAAGGAAATTTCCCAACATGGTTCCAGCAAGACGGCGCTCCTGCACATTACAACACCCAAGTAAGGGAATACCTGTACCAACAATTCCCTGGTCATTGGATAGGACGTCGAGGGCCTGTGGAATGGCCAGCTAGAAGCCCGGATCTCACGCCACTAGATTTTTATCTCTGGGGCCACTTGAAAGCGCTGGTATACGCAGAGAAAATTAGGAGTGTTGAACATTGCGGCAGCGCATTATTGGGGCATGTAACACCATTACTCCTGACATCATTCACCGTGTGCTTGCTGACTGGGTATCACGTCTGAATTTGTGTATTGAAAACAATGGTGGACATATTGAGCACATTCTGTAAATAAAAGCTTTTGTTTTGCCTTTTTTTATTTTTCTTCTGATGCTGGACTTATGGGACACCCTGTAGACACTCCTCAACAATTTGACTGCATGTCAGACTTTTTTTATATTTTGGATTTCTTTTTATTCACTTAATTTTTTTCTCTCTTTTTTTGGCGCCCCCCCCCCCCAGCACATTGAGTCCCCGGCAACCGCCCAGTTAGCCAGGGCTTTGAGCCGGCCCTGTATATACTGTGTGTATTTATATAAGAGCACAAGGTTGAGCAAACATCAAAAATGGAAACATTTGAAATGTCTTTTTAACTTTGAAAAGTTTTGCAATTTCTTTTTGAGGTTGTGAGTGCAAGAAAATGTTACTTTAACAGTTGAACAAAAAACGTATTTGCTTGAATGAAACTAAACAGAAATGGAAATTTATTTAGAGCAAAATCTTGTCGTATTTTTAAAGATATGCAAACTCCTTTTTTATAAAGGAAGCCATTCAGCTAATAAATATCGAGGGTAAGTCAAAAAGTATCCGCAATTTGTCTCTATTTTACCAGAATTGTTTGCGCTGCTGACCGTTGGTGGCGCTGCAGTCACTGAGCGTACAGATCGCTGCTTCGTGGGATTGAGACCTTGACAGTCGGTTGTTCAGTTGTAATCGCGCCGTAAACATGGCCGTCCACATCGCCCACGAAATCGACACTTTTCAGCCATTTTTGAACATTTCGATCCATTCGTACACGTGCTATTGTGGCAAAACTTGATCACCATACTGTACAGATAATCTTGCGTGAATGTCAGCCTCTTTTACGCCCTCACCCAACAAAAAACGAACAGCACGCTGCTCTTCTTTGGTGCGAGTAGGAAGCAGTGCAGCCACGTTCACAAAATGAGTGTCAAGGTCTCAGTCGCTCGAAGCAGTGATCTGTCCGCTCAGTGACTGCAGCGCCGCCAACGGTCAGCAGTGCAAGCAATTCTGGTAAAAAAGAGAGAAAAATTGCGGATACTTTCTGACTTACCCTCGTATATACAGGGTGTTCCATAAGTTCGGTCTCATAGGAAAATTTATTTTAAATTGAATTTACAAGTATAATACATAAGAGCTAAAACAAATGTTCAAATTGATGTTTTGTTTTGGGACCTTTGTTTTTGTTGCAGGTAGAATAACACGCAATGCTAATATGGAAGCGAGTTACACACCTGAGGAAAAAGCCTCCAGAGGCCTTTTCCTGAGGAGAAAAGGCTTAAAACAAGACAAGACATAAATTTTAACATTTTGTTTTAGTTCTAATCAATTACTTGTGCATATTTAATTTAAAATAAATTTTCCTGAGACAGCACTTACGGGACACTATATATATATATATATATATATATATATATATATATATATATATGAGTGCGTGTGCTTGCGTGCGTGCTTGGCTGATCTTGATGCAGTATTCGATATTTTAAGAATGAGATGAGAATATTAGCTTTTATATATATATATATATATATATATATATATATATATACATATACATACACACGCTAATGGAATCTGATGATGAACGAAATTGCTTTCTGCTCTTATTTCGTTGTTGTGACGTACCTAATTTTATTTAATTTTTATTTGAGCTTTTAGCTTTAGAAAACTAATTTCGTTTTGGGAACGTATTTGAATTTCTTTTAAACACGGATGCAATGAAAAAAAGGAAGTTAATTCGCTTAATTACACAAACTAAATATTTTGTTTTATTAAAACAGCTTGGGTGTGTGTGTGTATATATATATATATATATATATATACACCTTGGTTAACCTTGGTTTTTGCTACCGCCCGAATTGTTCATTCTGACGAAGGTCAAGCTTTTCACACCACCTTAGATCTACAGTTTAACGTGGAATCCGAACCACGTCCCACCAGCAGCCCAGCGTTTTGACCACTAGGCTACCCAGGGTACCCATTTAACAACCAATTAATTTTTTTTATTGCGTGGAAGGATGAACAGCTAGCTGGGTTTGGTGTGCGCCGCCTGTCGTCACCGGGTCTCGATCCCGGGGCCCGTAAATCATCAAGTTGAGAACCCAGTGAAGCCTAAAGCTTAAAAGGCTAAATTAAATAAAAATTAGTCACCCATTTAACACTTGTATTTTTTTGTTAAAATTGTAATATTTTCAATAGTTATCATTATTATTATTGTAATTCTCTCTCTCTCTCCTCTCTCTCTCTCTCTCTCTATTTTATTGCTTTCATTTTCTTTAAGTGCAAATTAGGGATAACTTTTTCATTTTTTATTATTTTTTATTTTAACTGATTTGAAAATGAACATCAATTTACAGATGAAGAAATATTTGTCAAAAGATTGAGAAAATAATAATATTTTTATTATTATTATTATTGTCTCGTTTCGCTTGATCCGAACATCTTCGGAGGTTATTAGGAATTTAGGCATTTAGGAGTGCGACGGTGTTTATTTGCGTTAAGACTTTTCGTGAATGGCAACAATCTCTTCTTTTTTGCCATTTGTATCGCGCGTTACAATTGGCACCCCAAAATTGAGCACCGTAAAGTCGAGATTGTGAAACACACAAAATAAAGTTTCAGTAGTACATCGAGCTGTTTATCCTCTCTGTATAAGGGCAGTCAATTTGATGACGAGATTGGACCTATAACCATTTAGTCGACAAGACGTGTAACATCGCCTCAAAAAACTAACTAAATCTAACCTAACCTAATCTAACCCAACTTAATGTAACCACACGAACTTGTCGATTTTATGTAAAGTCGATCAGGTGTAATTACCCCACCCCCCACCCCGCCCGGAGGAGATGTGGGACACTGTAATCAGTAGAGTTCTGTAAGAGATGAAAATTTTATACCGTTTTGTGGCGTATTCTCTCTATTTTAAAATAGATTAACGAAAAATTCTCTCAGAATTAGATTCAAAATTGGGGACAGCAGAGACGTTAACCGGGAACGTACTACCTCTCATTTTGACTCTTTATCCTTGACCATATATATATATATCAAAAAGGGGGTGCTATGTCGTGGCCAATGTCGTAACACCGTTTCCCGGAGACGAGCGAAGTTAAGCGACATTGGGTCTGGGTAGTAGTTGGATGGGAGACAATCCTCCGCGCCCAGATTATGTAGCGACCCGTGGTTCGGATCCCACGTAAAGCTGTAGGTCCCCTCCTTCATATGAACTTAGATGTTGCGAAGGAGGTTAAACAACCCCCAATAAATTAATTAATTACCAAAAAGGAAAAATATATAGGGTCAGTATAGGAACACTTTATTACTTAGTGTTTAAAGTTACAAAAATATCGTTAAGTACTCTTCCGTACATTACAGTATACTCCGGGTAATGTTTCTCAGTAAGGTCCACCTTCTGAAACCCACTACGGAGAAAATTCTATAGTTACGTCACTAAATAGTTGCATTCACTACACCAGATAGTTGCTCCAATTTTATTATAGGGTTAATCCAAATGTACAATAGTCGGACAAACTATATTTCTTGTTTTGATAAAATTTTTGAGTCGTTCAATTATAGAATAGTTGGGGAAACTATAGGAAAAGGTAAAAGGTAATAGCCAGGAAGCTCAATTCCTCACAACGTGGAGGTGAGTGTGCCCCAAAGGTCACCTTTAGCCCGAGCAATGATGGGCTAAGCGGCTAACTCAACCCAACCCAGGAGCCGGCAGGCGGGAGAGAATCGTAACCACCAAGCGTACCGGGTGCCCATTAACCCAAGTAGAGTTCCCCTAACTTTGGTACAGTGTGCAAACAGTTAAGAATATATTTAGTTTATCACCAGTAAAATGATTTTATTGGTGTTTTCATCCCAAATATACAGTGTGTTCCCAAATTCTAGCATCCCAAAAATCAACAAATTTAAGTCAATAAACTTTGCCTTGATACTGGACTTTGTGGGTCACCCTGTAGTGTGGGGGGAGTTTTAGTTCTGGTTTATCAGTTACTGCTTGGATTTTCTGATTTATTTTACAGCAATGTTTTGTGTTCTTTAACCTATTAAGGAGAGGATGGGCGACAAGCTTGACCTTCGTGAAATGAGGAATCATCGCACGGAACATTTGAAAGGTATTTCGTGACATCTATAAGACGCAGGGGACCAACAGCTTTAGTGAATTCCGAACCGTTACCCCACCAAGGGAGACCCAGAGAAGCAGGTTAATCGTTGACATCTGAAGTCCGGGGCTCAGATTTGAACCCAGTACCTTCAAATTAACAGACAGGCACTCTACCACAAGATTACGTTGGCGGTAGAAGAAGAGAAAAAAATCAATATCAGTTATATATATATATATATATATACACACACATTTAACTGCAATAACCACGCAGTATATTAATGTATAGAAACGAAGTAAGTATAGAGGAGTGTTATAATATACTGCGTGGTTATTGCAGTTAAATGTACATATTCACGATTTGCGAGGGTGCCCTCTCAAGGCATTGGTTTCTGCCCTATGTAGGAGAATTACGACTTCTGATTATCGTGGCTCCGTGGTGTAGTGGTTAGCACGTCTGACCGGCAATTGGAAGATCCTGGGTTCGATTCCCGGGCGGGTGCCTTATTTTTCGTTTGTTCGTTATTTCTCTTCCACGTGTGCAGAACACTCCTCTATACTTACTTCGTTTCTATACATATATATATATATATATATATATGAGGGATTGGGAATCGATAAACCAATAAAACTAAAATTATTAAAACTGAAATTGAGAAAAAACGAAATAAAAAAATCTGAAATCTGAAAAATGCGAAAGTGAAACCCGTTATCGAAAGGTAGAAATGAAATATGACGTTTTATTTAAGTTCTATTTAAGGCCTATTAATTTTATTTACAAAAGTACAGCAAATAAAATAGAAAAGTCAGTTAGGGAAATAAGCAAAGAAAAACAAAAATATTTTTTAAAATTTTTCAGATGAGAGATTTTTAATTAAGGTTGAGGTCAATTTCTCCCTATAGTAAGCTTTAAGTGATAAACCTCTAAAGAATGATATAGAATCACGTGATAAAGTAGACGAGTGACCCATATTTCTATTCGCTAAAGAATTATTTTTATGATTGCGGACGGCAGGTCATTTTGATCATTTTAATTATAACTGCAGGGCGTATCCAGGGGGGTTTTTTGGTTGCCCCCCACCCCACAGAAGCTCCTGCTCAAGGGATAAATCAAATAACAAATATATTTTACAGATCAGTGTTCCCGTCATTTGTCACAGTGTGTTAGTCACTAGTGTAGGCACTTACTGCGCAGTTGTGATATTAGTTGTTGTGAATGTTTCACTTGGGGAACTCTCCCTTCGTACAATCCTCGATACGCCCCTATGCAGGTCAGGTCAGATCAGGATTGACCTCATCTATCGAGCCCACGTCTGTAAAGGAAGGAATTCATAAGGCCATAAATAATAGTCATGAATAATAGCAATATAACATATTTCGAAAAATAATGAAGCTAAAAATAAATTTTTAAACTAAAATCGAAATGGAACCGATAATTCATTTCGATACAAATTGAAATCGAAAATTGAATTCATTTTTTCAGTTCCGCATCCCTGATAATGGGGCGGCATAGCAATCAAATTGTTCGTTTTTTAATACAAGCATGAAAATTGGCGCAGAGATAGATAAATAGATTGTAAAAAGATTTGGATATGGAGGCATCACGAAATTTTATTATTTTCAAGATGGCGGCCAAGATGGCGGCCGAAAAATATCAAAATATCAAAATGCTCTTAAAGTATCAACTTTGGTCTCAAATTGAAACTTACAGTCAGTAGTTTTTTTTGTATCTGACAGTGCTAAATTTAGTACTTTATTTTTTATTATTATAAGTGAATTTAGCTGATCTCTCTCTCTCTCATATATATATATATATATATATATATATATATTATATATTAATTTCGTGTTAATTTTTAGGCAATAAAGCGTATCCACATCTTTTACCGATCAATTATAAATATCTATCACCAACCTTTGCGATTGTTAGTAACGTTATTTAATAAACACTGTTGGTATAAAGCAGGGTAATTATTCGTTTTAGTGCTCCCTCTCCTTTCTGAACCAAAACACATTTTTCTGGTGTTTTTTGGTGTAATTTGTTCAATCTGAACTTCGTTTCCTTGGGAAATGAGCCGTTTTTGAGAAATTTTCAAATTTAAAATTTCTCAAAAACGGCTCATTTCCCGAAGAAACGAAGTTCGGATTTGAACAGAAAACACCAGAAAAATTTATTTTACCTAACCTAACCTAACTCATGACCACACTGCGGACAAATAACACGAGTAGGTAAAACACCGTGACTGGTAAAGAAAACTTCAGCACCGTCTTCTTTTTATAAATATCTTGTATTAATTGATAGTAATCCAAATCACAACCTCCACAAACCATAGCGAAAAGCGAACTCAAAAGGCATTTTGGAATGAGTATGCATTATGGAGATTCAAAATGCTCGTCTCTGATTGGTCGGATAAGGTCACATGAAACAAAAACCAGATTTAATTGGCTGATTTGACCTATGTTTCCTAATTTTGCCACGAGATGTCTCCCCATAAAACTGGAGAGGACGGAAAGCAGCAAAATTTTAACCAAGGAAAGAGCTAAACACTGGGTCAATGGCCTGTAATGGCTGCTTATTGACGTCTAAATTTTTTTTTTCTGTAAAAAATAATTATTACATTTCTTTGATTTTTATCAGTTTCCCTGAAGTTTCAAGGTGTCATGAATACGAATTTATATGTTAAATTGTCATATAACGTCTTCTATCGAAAACGAAGGGAGCATTAAAACGAATATTAACCTAAAGCAGGACTAATTTCATTTTGTTGCGGCATGTTTAAATCACACTGTGCTTGGGGTCAGGAGGGATGAGAAATCATTACGTTTAATCAGATAGCGACTGATTTGTGCTTGTCGCTCTGAATGTGATTGCCACTGCTGTGGGGGCGATAAGGAGGGGATGAGGGTACCATTACGTTTTGCTACGTCATCGGGGCTGCATTTCCGATGTCGCCTGGCGTGTGATGAAATTGTGTTGTGGGGAAAACAATCAGGAGGGATGGGGGTACCATTCGATTAATGTGCAACTGGGGCTGACGGAATTTAGTCGCTGAGTGTGTGTTCTGTGTTCACATCTCTTTGTGGGTGGTATCTAGTTGAATTGCTACAGCTGAAATATTAATGTAATGTTCTTTTCTCTTTGCAGGGCCGCCTGTAAGAAACATCAAGTCGTCTAGTCAAAGCTTCAACGTCGATGATCCAGAGCGTCTGTGGTCATCAGTGTCCGTGCATCCAACTGAGATCAACTGGAACCTGTGTATCATCTGCCAAGAGGACAAGGCAGAGCAGCTAACACGTCCTTCACAGTCGAAAAGAACTGACGTTGGGAGTGGATACACTTCACTTGCAGAAAACCTAGTGAAATTCAGCGAACTGGGTCAACTTCCACAGACACTGAAGATAGAGGGACTGGATGAAGGGTGCGGCATTGAAGCCGCCATGGTCGCACACAATGCACAGTATCACAAGAAATGCCAACTCAAATTCAACAACACTATGCTGAAGAGAGCAGAAAAACGGAAACTGGAAACAGACGGTCATTGCCAAGATGGAGACGAAACAGGTGTATACAAGCACATGAGGTCGGAATTCGTAGTTTCTGAGAAGGGCGTCCAAGAAGCATTGTGCTTCTTCTGCAGACAAGCAGCTGGCGCAGAAGGATTCCGCGCAGCATCAACCTTCCAGCTAGACAGCCGGGTGCGGGCCTGTGCTGAGATTCTTGAAGACACACACCTGCTTGCCAGACTCAGTGTGGGAGACGTTGTGGCTCTGGAGGCTAAGTACCATGCCAAATGTTTAGTAGGTTTGTACAATCGAGCAAGGAAGGCAAAGGCTGCCGAATCTAAAGAAACTGCTCGCGAGAGGGAAATAGCCACTACTGTCTTCGCCGATTTGGTTCTATACATCGAAGAAACACGTCTTGGGGCGACAGCACCGGTGTTCAAACTGGTTAATATTGCTCGCCGCTACACGGCTATGTTGGAGCAGGTAGGAGTCAAAGTAGATGGCAGAGTTAACACGACACGACTGAAAGAACGACTCCTGTCACAGTTCCCAGACATGAGTGCCCACAAGAAAGGAAGAGATGTCCTTCTGGCATTTAATGACGATGTTGGTTCTGCGATTGCTAAATCCTGCGAGTTAGACAGTGACAGAGATGCGGTGTGCCTTGCTCGTGCAGCACAGGTGGTCCGCCGCCAAATGTTTCAAGAAGCCAAGCCCTTCACTGGTTTCGCTGAAGGATGCCAAGAAGAATCTGTACCGCAACTACTGCTTTGCTTGGTGAGAATGGTCCTGGATGGTGCCAGTATTACAGAACACGTGACACACGACGCATGCAGCACTAACCATCGCCCAGTTGGTGAAGTTCAATAGTGTCAAGCATAATCGGACGCCTGGGACAACAGCCTCTGTCAATGTCCGGCACATACCCTCTCAGGAGACACCTTTTCCCACCTACCTAGGGTTGATGGTTCATGCTCACACACGCAACAGGGAATTGGTTGACAGGCTTTTTCACTATGGGATTAGCATCTCATATGACCGTGTTCTCCGAATCTCAGCACAGATGGGAGACAACGTCTGCCAGCAGTTCCAACGAGAGCAAGTAGTTTGCCCTCCAAAGATGCGCGGCAGTGTGTTCACAACTGCTGCTGTCGACAACATAGATCACAATCCAAGTTCAACAACAGCTAAGGAGTCCTTCCATGGTACTGCTATCTCCCTATTCCAGCATCCATCCTTCACTGGCGAAGGGGTTAATCGGAGTATCGTCATCGCAGAAGGGTCCGGTAAAGCAAGCGATAAGAAGATCGTCATAAACTTGCCGTACAACTATACTAACATTCCAACTGTCACCAGCACCATTACAAATCAAACTATCCCACCTGCTGATGTGGTGTCTCTGTGCCGAGAAGGCTTCCCAGAACAGAGAAAGACTGAATACCTGTGGCTAGACCACGTCAGACAGGCCCTTGAAAGGTCTGACGTAGAGGAAAACACGTCTTGGGCTGCCTTTCACGCCAGCCGTCAGCCATCAGGAGCTCAAGTTATATGCCCCACTTCTTTGCTCCCACTCTTCCTTGAGAGAGCACACACAACCGCCATGATCCGACATTCAATGGACGTTGTGCGAAAATGTATTGAACATGTTAATCCAGGGCAGACACCAGTAATCACCGTCGACCAACCCCTGTTTGCCTTGGCCAAGCAGATTCAGTGGAAGTGGCCAGAGAGCTACGGGGAAGACAAACTAGTGGTGATGTTTGGTGGTCTCCACATCGAGTTGGCAGCCCTGAAGATGGTGGGTGACTGGCTGCAAGGAAGTGGTTGGGTTCATGCATTAGTGCAAGCCGAGATCGCATCACCAGGGACAGCTGATTCGTTCTTGCACGCAGCCCACATCACGCGTACAAGACGAGCACACCAGGTAACCGCATCTGCACTATACATCTTACAAAAACGAGCATACGACAGAAGCTGTCAGATACATCCAGCTGAGGCAGGGGAGACAGAAAACTTTGAAGACTGGTGCCATAACAGAACACATGCATATCCTCAATTTCAGTATTGGGCAACCGTGCTGGAAATAGAGCTTCTGATACTCGTCTACGTGCGTTCTCTACGGCAGGCATCATTCACCATGTATCTCGACGCCCTGACTGAACTCGCCCCCTGGTTCCACGCTCTGGATCGCACCAACTACGCTAGGTGGATCCCAGTTCACCTGAAAGACATGGCTGAACTTTCAACAAAGCACCCAGATGTGGCCGCAAAATTCACGGCTGGCAGCTTCACAGTTCAGAAGACCCAGAAAGTGTTCTCCTCAATCCCAATTGACCAAGCACATGAGAACAACGCCCTAATTAAAGGGGACGGTGGAGCTGTTGGCCTTACGGACAACCCAAGTGCCCTTCGGCGTTGGATGATTGCTGGACCAGAAATCGCCGCGGCAATACAAGAGTTCCAAGATGGGCACCAGCACAGGGGAATGCAAATTGACACACGGCACCACGATCAGACAGCCAGTGTGCAGACCGCATTTACCAAAGATGTCATCTCCCTTGTTAATGTGATAGAAGATCTTGGCAACCCATTCGAGGAAGAAAGCGTGGACCTGATTGTTCTCGACTCCAAGGAAATTGCAGGTCCTGCAGCGGTCGATGCTGTCCAGAAGGTGAAGATGATTGGCAAGGAGCAGTTCAAAACCTTCACCAGAGAGCGTCTGGTAGAAAGAACGAAGCCCATTGATGACATCATACGTCGCAACAAGCTGAACGTTTTTGTCAACCCCAGGCCGAAGACAGCAAGTAAAGGGAAGCACCAACTGGTGTGTCTGAAAAATAACGTCGGACTCTTTTCGCGGCTGTACATTGGTTGCCAGACCAGGGACGGGAACCTAGAGGAGTTCTTTCGCCATGAGAACCAAGCATGCCCTCCAGCACTCTCTGATGATGGTAGACTGCGCTTAGGTACTAAGAGTGACCTACTTCAATGCCTAGAAAACCTATCTGAAGTCCATGCTGACGCTCCTGTTACAACCTGTATAGTTATTGATGGGGCTGCCATAGTTCACATGTTGAAGCCCGGTGCTGCAAAGAACTTTGAGTATGCTAGTCAGATATTCATTCCCTACCTGTCCACAAAACTGCAGCAAGTGACACGCCTGGATCTAGTGTGGGACACCTACAAGCAGGATTCGCTGAAAGGCATGGCAAGAACAAAACGAGGACAAGGAGTGCGCAGACGTGTTGTAGCTGCAACTGCCATACCAAGAAATTGGCCAAGTTTCCTCCGTGTGGACTGCAACAAGACGGAGTTGTTTAGGTTCCTGTCTGAAGCTGCCCTCCGGTGGTTCAACATGGAGGGCAAACAGCTAATCATCACCGATGGAGAGAGAGTCCTCAGTAAGCCGCCACTGGATGATCTGGCATCACTCGCTCCATGCCACCATGAGGAAGCCGACACTCGCATGTTGCTGCATGTGTCACATGCTGCACAGCATGGCCACCGCAAGATCATGCTTCGGACGGTTGACACAGACGTTGTGGTGTTGGCCGTGTCTGTGGTACCGGAGCTGCAACCTGGAGATGAACTCTGGCTGGCATTCGGAACTGGAAAGGGATTTCGGTACTTGTCAGCACACGAAATAGCAGCTGGGCTTGGTCGACAGAAGGCTCAGGCATTGCCGATGTTTCACGCTCTGACTGGGTGCGACACCGTGTCCAGCTTTACTGGGCATGGTAAGAAGACTGCCTGGACCATCTGGGCTGTGTTTCCGGAATTAACAGCTGCGCTGCTGAAGGTCTCTTCAGCACCAATTACTGTACCAGAATGTGTCATGTCTACCATCGAAAGGTTCGTCATCCTCTTGTACGACCGAACAAGCACCAGCTCTGACATACATATAGCTCGACAGAAGATGTTTGCAAAGAACAACAACGTGCAGTTGATTCCACCAACAAGGGCAGCTCTAGAACAGCATGTGAAGAGGGCGACCTACCAGGGAGGTCATGTGTGGGGACAGACACTTCTACCAAATCCAGATCTCCCTTGCCCCACTAACTGGGGATGGACCAAGACTGGTGACCGCCTGTACGAACCACACTGGACGAACCTACCCGAGGCATCAAAGGCCTGTCAAGAGCTGGTTTCATGCAAGTGCACAAAAGGATGTATGAAGCGCTGCACCTGCAGAAAGGCTGAACTTCCATGTACGGCCTTATGTGCGTGTGAGGGGAATTGTTTTCTCAGTAGTGATACGTAGCATGTAGTTATGTGTTGTTGTTCTTGTGTAAATAAAATATCAATCAATTCAATTTGGGACCAAAGTCGATACTCTACGAGCATTTTGATATTTTTCAATTTTTTCTATAAACCTATTTTATAGATTGAAATATCAATATTCCCACTATCACTTATAAAGTAGATGTTACTCCTCTGACTGTAAGCTTCAATTTGAGACCAAAGTTGATACTCTAAGAGCATTTTGATATTTTTCAATTTTTCGGCCGCCATCTTGGCCGCTTGAAAATAATAAAATTTTGTGATGCCTCCATATCCAAATCTTTTTACAATCTATTTAGCTATCTCTGTGCCAATTTTCATGGTTGTATCAAAAAATGAAAAATTCACGTCGATATGGCAGCTATGCCGCCCCACTGTGATATATATAATGATCCGAACAATCACAGCCTCTTTAAGATACATAAGTTTAAATTTTCCCCCCTACTACGTATTGCCAAATATTTTGTATCCTTTTTGCTCGTAATTTTTTTACTCCTTTGTATAATTCAGTATTTTACCTATTTACTTTTAATTAAAGGTATTCAAATTCAAGCTCTCCACCAGCGCCATCAATTAGTAAAGTGATAACTCGTGTAAATTCCAACAATACCGTAAATGATTGGCATTTGTGTGTGTGTGTGTGTGTGTGTGTGTGTGTGTGTGTGTGTGTGTGTGTGTGTAGACAACTGGGAATAAATGAAGTCGAGTGGTTGATAATTCACAGATGTAGTGAAGTAATTTTTTCTGTGATGTAACATTTTTGGTACCTCGGAACATTAAAACATTTATATAAAAAGATGTAGAAATTTTTTTAATGTCAAAAAAAAGATAGGTTGGTCCTGATTAGGTTACGTTACGCTAGATTTGTGAGTACTCACTTTTTAATAACCTGAAAGAGAACACCTTCAACCCCTCACCAATATATTAACCTTTTTCTTAAGGTTAAGTAAAATTAAATTCACTTAATTAGTTTTTCAGATATATGGATTTAAAAAAGCCGATACGTCGCTTGTGTGTGTGTGCGCGCGCGCGCGTGCGTGCTTAACATTTTGCTTTTGAATATTAGGAAAGTATCCATTTAATTTAACTCTACTTATGAGGAAAAACGAATTGTCATTTTGGATTAAGTAATATTTCTCTCTCTCTCTCTCTCTCTCTCTCTCTCTCTCTCTCTCTCTCTCTCTCGCCTGTGTCGGGAAGTGAAGGCGAAGGTTAGGCTAGCGAAACGTAACGAAGAACTACGGGTGGCAAGCATCTACAAGAGGAACACTAAGGAGTTCTTCAGTTATGTTAATAGTAGAAAGCCCATTAGAAGCATGATAAAGGACCGAAGCAGCATTCTGCGGACCTCCGACGCGGACATCGCTAATGTGCTTAATGAGTACTTTCCGGGAGTGTTCACCAGGAAGGACACCCGCGTCATCCCCGAGCCAGGCGTTAGGCACGAAGGTGCTGGCCTGGATAGTGTTCGATGTACCGCGACAGTCGTTGCCGATAGAATAGACAAACTTAGCGCGTTTAAGGCTCCTGGGTCAGACCAGTTTCTCCCCAGAGTGTTGCGGGAGGTGCGCGACCAGGTGGCTCTCCACCTGGCTACAGTCTTCAACAAATCGTTGGAGACGGGCCAGGTGCCTGGTGACTGGAGGGAAGCCAACGTGACCCCTATCTTTAACAAAGGGGATCACGAAAGTCCAGGGAACTATCATCCCATTAGTTTCATTTCAGTTGTAGGTAAATTATTAGAGGGGATAATAGCGGATAGGATCGTTGACCATTTGGATTCCTACAAGCTGCTTGGAGCTCCCAACATGGGTTTAGACAGCATAGGTCGTGTCTCACCAACTTGCTCGAGTTTTTCCACGTCATGTTGAGTGAGTATGATAAGAGTAGGGCGATTGATATACTTTATCTCGACTTTGAGAAAGCCTTTGATAAGGTACCTCACCGCCGCACAGTGCCACAAATGGGTTAAAAAACGGCCACAATTATTTTTTTCAATTGTACTTAGTTTTATGTAGTTGAAATGTTTAATTATGATTTATTTTAATAAAAAATTATGTTTAGTACCTTTTGTATATATGTAATGGTGACATATTGAGTGATTTTTTCTATAAATAATAATAATATTCCAAATCAATAGGTTATGACCTACTGTAGTTTCTTAAATTTCTCAAATTACTAAAAATATACTAAACAGATAATTGTTAATTAGGCCTATGTTTTGCAGATTTTGTCAAATGACATACTAAAATAAGTATGGTTTCATTTTAATCACTATACACATCTATTGTTTAAAACATTATTTGATAACCTGCCACTATATCAGAAGGGGTAAATAAAAAACATCGTAATACCTCTTAAAGTTTATGAAATTAATTCCCCCAAAATAAGTGTGACAACTGATATGAAGAAAAGTGTAAATAGTGTAAACAAAATTACAAAAACTTCATATTTAGAACATATCTTCCTCATCAGAACTAATATTTAAATTCTCTAATATTTCACTCTCTTTTAAAAGTGAACGTGCCTCTTCTGACATCTCTCAATTCGGGGTTTCTATTCTTTTTTCGAACTGTACTAATGACTGGATCGCTTGATACTAAAAGATAATGAATTTGATCTTGCATAGTATTCAGTCGAGATGTTTTTCTGGAATGATGGAGACGAACATTTCTTATTACTTTATGTAGACATTCTTGGCATTCTTCTGAATAAGAACCAATTGGATATAGATGATTTTTCATCACCAAACCTCCATGTAGAAGTACTTTGTGTACTGAAGCAGGAATTTTATACCATGGATATAAATTTACAATAGTCGTAGCAGCTTTTCGACAATAAGATTCAAATTTTGCAATGTCAACTTGGTTTTGACAACTGAGAACCTGCAAGATACAATAGAGCATATCAATTACTTTCTTGTTCACACCTGTGATTTCGGAAAATATCTCTGCATTTTGGAAAGCTCTTCTTGCTGTGTTTCCATCATTTGTGTTTCCAGCCCCTGCTTTCGGATGATCCACCAGTAAATGAAGTCGTTTTCTGAAATCCCACTTGATCTGTTTTTTTCTGGCTTGCACACACTTCTTTTCCTCTTCAGTTCTAGCCATCCATTTTTTAGTTTCTAATTTATATCCAATATGTAAGATAAATTCAAAAAATCTAATCCAGCAATGCAATATTGAGAGACCATATTCAACAGCATCAGTATTAATTATTTCTTTTTTTCAAGAGAAAATCAATGTCATTCATTTGGGATGGTTTTGCTAAACATAAATTACATGACTGTATTGAAGTAGTATCTGTAATTGCATTGATAGCCTTTCCATCAAGCATAGTTAGAGATAACTCGTATTTCATGGCAATTTCAACTTCAGTATTTTCTCCTACTCTAACTTTATGAGTGGTGTAACTGGGAATCACGCATCACTCTTCTTGCAGACTTAGTTAGTTAATACATGAAAAACATGTTCTAACACGTAAAGTCGCAAATAGTCGCAAAAAAGTTTTGTTTCTTTGATTTACTTAAAGGTTGCATTAATGTTTAACACAAAAATTACATTCCCCAAAATCCCCCATTTTTTGTTTTGCTAATTTTACACATTTTCTAGATAACAATTTAATCTGTAATCTATGATATTGCCATAGTTTTTTTAATTAATGCTATCTTTTTAGTTTTCAATAGAACTAAGCAGAACATGAAACTACAGACAATTTTTTGTGATATAGTAACGTCAAGTAAGTTGTTAGAACAAACATATTTTGTCCCCTCCAAGATATTTTAAGACAATGTATATTATTTCGTAGATTTTTCTTGCCTTAATGTAAGAGAATAAAATTTCAAATACTTAAATCAGCAAGTAGAAGTGAGTAGTATAGCCGCAAAAGAGGAGAGTGCAAGAATGTTGCAGGTTATTATGCAATGTTGCAAATGGGGGTGGGGGTTGCGAAAAAAAGAAAGAAAAAAAGAGTACTGGCCTTTGTTGCCAACCTAGGTTGCAAGGGGCATGCAACTTGGGGGCCTCCCCCAAGCTATTCCCCCCAAAGGACCAGAGAGAAAAGAGGAGAGAAAGGAGGAGAGGTGTTTACCTGGCAGGAGCCAAGTGCACATTAAGACTTCAGCCGAGTAGGCGTTGTTTTATAGGCTCCTAATCAGCCAGTTGGCGTAAATGGCTTGAGTTGCCAGATACCGCGATACCATTGTATACATTATTATAGACTCCTAATCAGCCAGTTGGCTGTAAATGGCTTGAGTTGTCAGATACCTCTTTTTAGCAGTATTATTATATACATTATTATTATATACGCCTAATCAGCCAGTTGGCGTAAATGGCTTGAGTTGCCAGATAGCGCCATGTATTCATTTAATCGAAGACAGAGTTGCCAGATACCATTGTATACACTATTATAGACTCCTAATCAGCCAGTTGGCTTAGAAGGCTTAAATATTGCCAGATACCGCAATACCACTGTATACATTATTATATTTCTTAAAAGAATACCGGTAGTAGAAGGCATAACAATTCAGTAAAACAACATTGCATCAATCTGTTTATTATAAATATATATAGAAAATAAATATACATTTGAGGAATATGCATATAACAGTACAGGAAATATATACACACAATTATGGATATATATAAAATAAAATATACATTTCAAATAAATATACACTTCAATAGAAATATGTACATAACAGTACAGGAGAAATATCACGCAAAATATATATATATAAACACAAATCAATAGAAATATGCGTATAATCAGTACAGGAGAAATGTCAAGCAAAATATAAATACAATTCACTTTTTTTTCAAAATACTAAACTCGGTCTTAATCGAGTTTACAATTACATCATTATTGCTCTGCATTACGCAGTATATGCGGCTTAATAATATTTCACCGCTTAAAGTATAGGGAAACCTGTATTCGATATGAAGGGCTTTCATATCGTTCAGTACTATTTTTGTTCCCACTTTACAACCGGCTGGTAAGTCATCTTTAAATACGTCTAGAATACAATCAAAAGCACGCACAAAGAGTTCATCGTTAGCTACATTATTAAATACAAGTTTATAAACACGCTTTTCCAATCGAGGGTTTATTTCTACCGACTCGAGCTTTTCAATCGTGAACTCACTCAACATAGCGGCAATTGAAATAATCTTCTAAATCGTTACGACAACTGCGCGTTATATAAAGAAATAGTTCTTCAGGGTGAACGGTGTAGGTGAGCTCAGCCTTGTACCGATCAATTGCTTTGTACCAGTTCATGGTATTTCAAAGAGTCTAAACTTTTTAAATAAACGTCCAGCTCTAGACCATTCTCACCAGTCCTACACTCGGTAAACCCATCGAGCAAGCGGTGTAGGCGTATTCAAGTACTGTATCAAAATAAAGCATGTCCGTAACACGCGCGTCTAATATAGGTTTCAGCTTACGGAATCCGATGATTTCAAACATTCTGTCGAGGATGAAACGGTTTCGCGTAGGAATAAGAGCGTTATTATCAGAAGCATTCTTCCACATCAGCCGTATATCAATGCACGGCCGATCGTTATTTATACACAACGTACATACAACGGCGTATGAGGGTGCGTCACTAATCTGCTCTCTTCTTGTACCTACGTTAGCAGGTATTTTATAACGATCTTCACTCCACTTCTCAACTATCACAAAGATTCTATTCATCTCCTCGATACTTAAATAAACCCGTTTGTTTGTCGGTCTACATTCCGTTTCCAGTACATAGCTAATGGTACCGGAATTACGCCTGAACACGCGCAACGATTTCGTCACGGACACATCGTACGAGGCGTTGAGAATGCTGCTCAAAGGAAGTTCCATCGTATTCGAGGAGCGCACGTCCATTCGGCTCAAGCTCTGAGATAACTATGAGCCGTGTGAGGCACGCAGGTAGGCAGGAATGGTTCGACGGGCGGCTGACTCGATGATACGTGAATGGGCTTGTTCCGCGAGTCGAATTGTTGTTCCGGTACAAGAATATCACTACCAGCCTACGCACCAGACAGTTTGGGTAAGAACTAGGAACATTTTATGTTTTACTAAACATCTCCACACACCGGCGCACTATTTGAGAGGAACATATGTTCATATTTTTCCTTTCTGCCCATCAAACGATACTCGTCTCTAAACTCTGTTAAAAATTCACGCAGGGCACTAGCCACAACCTCACTACGAACCTCATCATGATATACGTTAATATAGTGATAAAAATACTTAAGGTTGTCCATGATCACGAGATTCACATTT
>JAJOZX010013052.1:0-15000 GCA_023014485.1 Bathynomus jamesi
CCCCGACTTGACACCGTGTGACTTCTTTCTTTGGGGGTGGTAAAGGAAGAAGTCTACCGCACCAAACCGAGGACATTGGAAGAACTGGAGGACCGAATTCGGGGTCATGTCCTCCATCCCGCCGGAGTTCCTGCTAAAGTCAGTGGACGCCATTCCTGGGCGGCTCCAGAAGCTGGTGGAAAGAGTTGGAGCCCACATTGAATTTTAGAGAAAACCTACCATGTATGCCTACCTTTTCATATTATTTCTTCTGAAATAAATGGATAATATACGTATTTTTTTACCAATCCAAAATAGGGAGCTACTTTCCGCCCACCCTGTATATATATATTAATATATATATATTAATTATATATATATATATATATATAATTATATATATATATATATATATATACATACTTTTTATTTATTTACTTTTATATCTGTTACAGAAGGTTTAATGAACGTACCCACTACCCAGTTTGACTTGTGCATTTATTTAAAGTATGATTGGTGCTCATTACATTTAAGGAACATCAGCATGCTCAGAAGATCTGCTGAAGTTCGATCTCTGTGGGGCCTCATTATTATGCCTCCATGGCTAAATACACGCTCAATTGGAGCACTAGAGGCAGACACTTTTAAAACAGTCATGGCAATATTGGCCAGTGATGGGAATTTATCCCTTTTCTGGTGCCAAAACTTTATTGGAGAGCAGTTGTCTAAAATATGAGATTCATCGATCTCTAAGAGGTACCGCCGCAACTGTTCCCTGTGGTTCAAAATCTTCCCAGATTCAACGTTCTTCTGCTTGAACGATAGCTTTCATATTTTGCCATTAGTCTCGGAACTTTGGTTTGACTGTTTTATTTCGTCATCGCTGCTGTGAAAATGAGCGCGCGCTCTCTGTATCTGCTCATTCTCCGTGCTTGAGTTTGCTGTATAGCATTTTTCCAACACCATTAGTGATTCGTGAATACCTAGAGTCCCTTACTTTTACAAACTTTCATAAACATTCTGAATTGTGTGTGTTCAACCAAGCCACCATCATGAGTATGCTAATCACATTTATTTTTCATTACCGTCTCGAGGTGTCTCGAAAGGTCTCGGGGGAGAAAAACCGAGACCGTGTCTGTCGAGACCGAGATCTAAATAGCGGAGACCGAGATCGAGATCTGCAAATTGGGTCTCGAGATCGGTCTCGAGACCGAGACCGATCTCGAGACCTACATCACTGGTTCGTTCTCTCTCCTCATCTTGCGCGGAATGTTCTCCTATACAAGCGTCGTTCTTTACGTTATTTATACTGCGTGTTCTTTGCAGTTGAAATGTGTGTGTGAATATTAGTGTGTGTGTGTGTGACTACGAATTTATTCAAAGATTTTCTATAACTTTACCGAGAATCAAATTTCCATCACAAATCTAAGGACCTTTCAACAAAGACTTAATTAAATAAGTTTAGAAAACTATTTTAAAAAGAAGTCTACGGAAATCTAAACTATTATTTAAATTCCCTGAATTCAATAAATAAATTTCTTCTTATCGATTTCGTGTTACGGAAGGTAAAAAGAAAGCGTTATTGGCACTGTAACTTCATTATGCTTTCAAAGTTCGTGTGTGTACACACACAAATAATCGGAAACTAAATGAAGATATTCAACCATTATTGATTTTATTTTATAATACAGTGTAACTACACAGAGTTCTCGGAATATCTTGGCACCTCTATGTATCATCAGCACATGTTCAGCTAAACCGTTATAATGAAGCTTTTTCATTAACGATTTTATTAGGAACTTAATGAAATTAAGAGGAACAAAGGATCTTTTTTAATAACTATATCGTATCGTACATGTTTTAGATAACGCCATATATATATATATATCTATATATATATATATATATATATATATATATATATATATATATATATATATACACACTACTGTGCAAAAGTCTTAGGCAGGTCTGAAAAATCTTATTAATAAATTTTCTCAATTTCAAAAGGTTAAAACACACGTGTTAGCTTCAAGATTTATCATTTATTAGAGAACCATCACCATAAGTACTGAAAAGTTACATACAATTGTCGAAAGTCCGTATTTTGTATGACCGCCCTTTTCCTGCAAAACTGCTGCGATTCGATTTGGAATGCTATCTTGGAGTTTTTGTAAGAAATCCGCTGGAATGTTGTTCCGTGCATCTAAAAGGACCTGCCATACCTCCTCTCTCTATTTTGGCAGCTTTTCTCGCTTCTTTCTGTCTAAATAATCCCAAACAGCCTCAATAATATTTAAATCAGGGCTCTGGGAGGCCACTCCATCAGTTGCGAGTCTCCACGTTCTTTTTTTTATTCTCCAAATAGGTTTTGACTACATTGGTAGTAGTAGGCTTTAGGGTCATTATCATGCTAAAAAATAAAATTTTGCCCAATTAATCTCCGACCTGATGGCACAGCATGATGGATTAGGATCTGTGTGTATCTTTCTGCATTCAGTATTCCATCAATTTTGCTAAGATCCTGAACACCATTTGCTGAAATGCAGCCCCAAACTTGGATAGATCCTCCACCATGCTTAGTTGTTGGCTGCAAACATTTCTTTGAATTGTTCTCCGTTTCTTCTTCTCACATACTGTCTTCTCTTTGTGCCAAAAATTTCAAATTTTGACTCGTCACTCCAAAGGACCTTTCTCCACTGATCACATTCCAGTTGTTGTGCTTTTGAGCATATTTGAGCCTCTTTGACTCGTTTCCTTTCCTGAGAAATGGCTTTTTGATTGCCACTCGACCATTAAGACCATTTCTGATGAGTGATTTCCTCACAGTTGATGAGTGGACTTGTAATCCTAAGATCTGGGCAAGTTCTGCCGAAAGGTCTGCACTGGATTTTTGTCTATTTCTGAGAGATTTTAGCTTAAGGTGTCTGTCATCGTTTTTAGAAAGTTTCCTTGGCCTCCCACTGCGTTTTCGATCTTCAACTTTGCCTGTTTCACGCTGTTTCTTCAAATTGCTTGAATACCACATCTTGATACCCCAGTTTGTCGCGATATTTCTGATTGAGATTGACCCTGCTCATGCAATAATACCACCCGGTGTTGAGTCGCAATGGATATTTTAGCCATTGCTTAACCAATGTAAAATTTTATGCCTTTATCTGGAAGAGAAAATTAACAATTAAGAAAATTTATTAGAATTAAATTTCATTTAGTTAGGAGCATTAAACAATTACAAAAACATACAACAGAAGTTGTTTACAAAGTTACTGAATGAGCTTAGAATATCTTGTAAAATAGTACCAAGAAGCTTTTGTTAAATTCCGTTCTATCTCCAGCAGTAGCACGTTTTGATGAAACATCCGTTTTCTTCGTTAAAGTGCCTAATAATTGAGATTATTGACAATGACTATACATTATAATTTATATGTATAATAAAAACACTAACATGCTGAAATATTCAACATAATTATTAAAAAAAAAAAAACGCAACTATACAAGGGTGCTTAAGACTTTTGCACAGTAATATGATTGAACTCAGAATGGTCCCCCGAGGTTTTTTCACGATACACACAGACCGTGCATGGGGGTGGCTCAACCCAGAGCCCTACTTGACCGGGTGGAATCAAAGGCTTTTCGTTTCATCAATTCCCCACCTCTTACTAACCGTCTTCAATCCCTCTCTCTCTTCGCCGCAATGTTGCCTCACTCTCTCTTTACTCTCGCGATTATAACGGACACTGCTCTCTTCTGAACTCTAACTACATGCTTCCTCCTTTAAGGAGAGCACGCAGTACCAGGCTTTCTACACACTCATTCATTTTCTGTCCAACTCTCTAACGCAAGGGTTAATCAATATTTTAAATTTTTCCTTTACTCAACCGGTAAACTCTGGAACAATCTTCCTCAGTCCATCTTTCCTCCTGTCTATGACTTTCAATCTTTCAAACACAGTGTACAGGCATCTCGAAGACCCTGGACCTTGATTTTCTCTCTTCTTCTTCTATGGGGAAGGGGCGCTTTTGCGGGCATTCACCACTGTCTCCTCTGTTCTGCATAAAATATATATACTCGTGTATATACTGTATATAAAAGGTATACAACCCTAGTTAACGCTGGTTTTCTTATTTCGCTCGAAATGTTCATTCTAGCGAAGGTTAAGGTTTCTGCCACACCTTGGACACATCGCTCGACGTGGAATCCGAATTGTGACCCGCCAAGGAAGTCGGAAATCACGAAGTTCGCCTGGGGTACTCGATCCATTGACCTACATATAAGCAGCACAGCGTTTTACCCAACAGGTTCCAGTAGGTCATACAGTGGCGATTATAAGTATTCGTGCAGAAAATATTTCAGTTATATTCATCCTTATCTTTTGTACCATGCATAGGATAGTTATGAAAAGTTTATCGTTCGTTTGGAAAACTTTAACTGATAAAATTTAACTCCAACATAGGCCTATAATACAAGACGTCAAACAATTTGAGGAAAATAAAGTTAAAATGCAGAAGTTTTCGTACATTTACTTACAAAATTTAATACTTTGTGTATCCAGCTCTTTCTTGAGTGACCACTGAATCGTTTTGGGCATTTTTCTACAAGGTTTTGACATCTATCAGTAGAGATTTTAGCCCATACTTCCTAAAGAAAATTGTTGCAGTTCATTTAGATTAGAAGGACTTCTCTTGCAGGACAGCTTTTTTTTCAAATCCAACCAGAAATTCTCAATTAAATTGAGATCTAGGCTTTGACTGGGCCACTCGAGAAGCTTTAAATTCTTTTGTTAAAAGTAAGGGCACTGTGAAATGGCTTCATGTTTTGGATCATCATCTTGTTGCAGTACCCAATTACGACCCATTCGCAACTCCCGAAGGCAATACATTTTCTAAAATTTCCGAATATTTCTTCGAATTCAAAATTCCATTCATGACAAGCTTTTCTGGACCAGAAGCACTAAAGCGTCCCCAAAGAAGCAAAATAAGACGGCCATGTTTAACCGCAGTAAGGATGAATTTTTCCTCGAATGAAGTATTTGATTTTCGCCAAACATACCCTTGCTCGTTGTTCTTGAATAATTCAATTTTGGTCTCGTCTATCCAGAGAACTTTCTTCCAGAATGCAAATCCATCATTTTGATGACCCTTGGCGTACTTTAAATGAGTTTCTTTGCACGCTTTTCGTAGCAGAGGTTTTCTTCGTACAACTCTTCCATGTAGACCATTCTCTCTCAATGTACGAAGTACAGGAGGGGGATGACCACAATCTTTGTCTTAATGTCTGGTAAATATCACTTGCAGTCACTCGCGGATTCGCAGCAGCCACTCTTTCAATTCGTCTAGCTGTGTTCTGAAATCTTGAACGATCGTCCATACCTTGGTCGAGTTTTGATTGTTTCAAAGCCTTTCCTTTTCTTTATAACTGGAGCAACGGTCGTAAATGAAATACAATTCGAAGTTCTTCTCCTATCTTCCTATAACTCTTTCCAAACTCGTGTGCAGCAATAACAGATCTCTCAAGATCTGTAGACAGCTCTTTACTGCGACGATTCATTGCTTACTAATGGCTCGTATAGTCATCCGTCTTCCATGAAGATTCAGAGAAAATTCTAGAATCTAGAATTGCCAATAATCTCTAATGAATAAACGGATCTTTTCGGTTTGACGGCCTGTCATATTTTTTAACATTACTGTACTTGTTTTTTATTGTCCAGTTTTAATCGAGGATTTCAAAAATAACATTCATTTTTTAGAGAAACAAATAGTGAGGCAGTTACATGCAATTTAACAAATTTAAAAAATATTTTTAAACCGTATTGGGATCTTTTTTGGTTTGACGGCTGACGGAAAAAAACGAGTCATGGCTACGGGACCGTCAAATTCTAGACTCTACCAACTGGTTAGGTTAACCGAATGCCCGGTTAGGTCAACTGTACGCCCTTGACGATTGGTTAGGTTGTCATGATATTTTCGTTAGTTTACTGTCAAAACAAACGAAAATATCACGACTCAATCTAACCAATCATCATCAGCGTACAGTTGACCTAAAACTTTCAGGGATTTTAAAATCTTAAAGCGTATATGATATTCTCTAAACTGAAATGTATAACTGCCTCACTATTTGTTTCTCTAAAACATAAATGTTATTTTTGAAATCCTCGATTAAAACTGGACAATAAAAAACATGTTAAAAAATATTACAGGCCGTCAAACCGAAAAGATCCGAATAAACAGCCAACTACTGATAAAAAAATGTAAATTCTTCAAGCCTAAGGTGGACACACAAAGTATTAAATAATTTTACAAATAAATAAGAAAACTTTGGCATTTTAATTTTTATATTTTCCTCAAATTCTTTGATTTTTTTTTACATTATATATTGGAGTTAAATTAATTTGTTTATGTTAAATTTTTCCAAACGAACGGTAAGCTTTACATACGAGTAACTAATCCAATGCACGGTACAAAAGATCTTAAGGATAAATATAACCGAAATATTTCTCCGTACGAACATTTCCATTTTCGTCAGTGGTCACTGAAGTCACATTAGTTCCTACATGTGGTGTCTTATTTTCTCAAATTTTTAATCACTTGGGCTGGCGTTAAGGTAGGAGGAGGAGGAGGAGGTTCTATTAAAAAGTTTAGAGAATGCGCATTTTTCCGTATGTAATTATTTTTTCGAATTTCACTCGCGTTAGAATTTTAATTAAACTTGAAATGAAATTACTACTACTTCGTGCTACCTCAGGTTTTTACACACGCAGTTTTTTGTTTTGGATTCGATTGGTTGGGATGGGTTAACCTACTTTATTGTAGAGGTTTTTTTGGGGTTCAGTTTAGGCCACGTATTTTCAGAGTACGAGGAAAATGATACAAAAAATTAGCACCGAAGACGAGCGAACGTAACTTATTTTTTTAAAACTAACGAAAATATCACGACTTAACCTTACATGAAATCTCTGAAGATTTTAGGGAGTAGGGACTTCATGAAATCCTTAGTTACAAAGATTCCCTGTAAAACACAAACACACACACAAACGGGACTAGTATGTTTCATGGACTGCTCTCGATTTTCCTACGAAATTGCAAACAAGGGCAGTCGATGACCCTGATTTTGTTTCTGCAATCGGTTTTCTTGAGAAATGATAAAAATGTTATTGGATATTGAATACAAACATCACTCATTGTTCTGCAAAAAGAATGACAAGAATTAGTGCGATATCTCGCAAAAAACAATAGTATAAGAAACTCGGTTAGGTTAGGTTTCCCAAGAAAACAGATTGCAGAAACAAAATCAGGGTCATCGACTGCCCTTGTTTGCAATTTCGTAGGAAAATCGAGAGCAGCCCATGAAACATACTAGTTCCATTATATATATATATATAATATATATATATATATATATATATATATATATATAGTGTCCCATAAGTCCGGCAGGCATCATAGGAGAAATTCATATTTTTCTATTTCTACAAACCACAACTCATATTTTTCTCTTTCTACAGGCCATAATGTCTGTGAGCAAGGAAGAACGAATCCAGATAATTCTACTCATAGGAAATCGGAGTCAGAGAGAGGCCGCTGCTGAATTTAACAGACTGCATCCAGACCGCGAGCCAATAACACAGAGTTGTGTTAGCAGACTTGTTGCAAAGTTTAAGGAAACAGGATCCATAGAAGATAAACCACGCTACGGAACAATATGCTCGGGATGCCAATTTCCCGTCCACCATTCTGTTCAGTGACGAGGCTTTTTTTTATGGAAATGGTGAGGTAAATTGACAGAACACCCGCTACTGGTCTCAAAACAACCCTCACTGGAATACCTCTTCAAAGGAACAAGGTGTATCTCGGGTGATGGTATGGTGTGGCATTTGGAAGGATCGCATAATAGGCCCCCTCTTTTTCGATGAAAATGTCACGAAGTACCTACCTACGTATGCTCAAGGAAGAAGCATTTCCCAGTGTCTTGAACGAAGAAGGAAATTTTCCAACATGGTTCCAGCAAGACGGCGCTCCTGCACATTACAGTACCCAAGTAAGGGAATACCTGTACCAACAATTCCCTGGTCATTGGATAGGACGTCGAGGGCCTGTGG
Source organism: Bathynomus jamesi (assembly GCA_023014485.1). NCBI lineage: Eukaryota > Metazoa > Arthropoda > Malacostraca > Isopoda > Cirolanidae > Bathynomus > Bathynomus jamesi. Next base: position 8,075 of record JAJOZX010013052.1, read on the forward strand.
AATGGCCAGCTAGAAGCCCGGATCTCACGCCACTAGATTTTTATCTCTGGGGCCACTTGAAAGCGCTGGTATACGCAGAGAAAATTATGAGTGTTGAACATTTGCGGCATGTAACACCATTACTCCTGACATCATTCACCGTGTGCTTGCTGACTGGGTATCACGTCTGAATTTGTGTATTGAAAACAATGGTGGACATACTGAGCACGTTCTGTAAATAAAAGCTTTTGTTTTGCCTTTTATTATTATTTTTCCTATGATGCCGGACTTATGGGACACCCTGTATGTATGTATGTATGTATACCGGGTGATTACAAATGATCTTTCCGATTTTAAATTATGGAAAAACTAAAAGCTACAGCGAAAAACAAAATATACAAATAAAGAACTGTCTTATTTACAAGCTACTGAAGTTCAATACGAGCTCCTTTTGTGGCTTTGCAGACATCCATACGTATTGTAGCATATCATACTCAACTTTTCTAACAGCCTCACGTATTCTTTCCTTCAAAAGTTCCATAGTTGTTACCAGTAGTGGAACAAAAACTTTATTTTTGACATAGCCCGAGAGGAAGAAGTCAAGGGGGTTATATTGGGCAAACGAGCCGGCCAAGGAATGGGCCCCCCCCGTCCGATCAAACGATCAGGTAATTACTCATTCATGAATGTTGTAACCTCACTGTGGAAATGGGGTGGCGCACTATCCTGCTGAAACCACACACCAGCTTTGTCCTCTAGCAGCTGGGGCACCAGCCACAATTGTAGCATATCGCGGTAAATGATACCCTTAATTGTTTGTTCAGCAAAGAAGAATGGACAGTACACTTTGTCAGCGGTAAGAGCACAAAACACGTTAACTTTAGGGCTATCTCTGACGTGTTCAATATTACAAATAAAAATTCCCTGAAATATTCTTTATTTGTATATCTTTCTTTTCGCTGTAGCTTTTAGTTTTTTCATAATATTTTTTTTAAATCGGGAAGATCATTTGTAATCACCCGGTGTACATATATATTATATCTGAACACATGTCAACGACTAGTTTCCCAACCTCCCATGTATATCAACTGTCGAGCTGTTAAAAAAAAAAAAAAAAAAAAAAAAAAAAAAAAAAAAAAAAACGGAAAAACATTCCCATCTTAGATAATCTTCAAAATTGAAATCCAAAATACGGAGATTGCAGACAAGAAGACAGACTCCAAACCAAAAACGTCTGTCATTTCTAAATCTTTTGAAGATTAAGCCAACTTATGTATAAAGTTTGTCGAATGTAAGATTTAAGATTAGACTTGACGTGTACATGCATACATTTACATCGATAGTAAGATTTTATTTCTATTTTATCTTTTTATCCATATCCACCTTTCTTACGTGGTGTATATGAACAGGGTGATTCAAGAGTACATATTTAATTTTTTAAATTTTATATTTCTGAAAAACTCAAGCAAAGCAAATGTGTCGCTATTCAGACCAATAATGGAAATTATGTTTGCAAAAGACGCAATTTCAATCTAAATGTTTTCTAACCTTTAAGTCCACTCCCACTCACACGCCTACTACCGATTTTAATCCACTTAAGCCACCTGAGCGCAACTTTATTAGCAACATCACGAGGTTTCCGTTGAAATTCCCCGAACAGCAGCGGTTAGGCGTTCTTTTAAATCAGCCAGAAAATCTTTGGAATTTGCATACAGAACCCCCAACAGAAAGATATCAAACAGGGTCAGGTCAGGTAACCGATCAGGAGGAAAACGCTGATTTAAGAGCTATCGGGACTCCATTGCGAAATGAGGTGCAGTTTCGTCCTGTTGAAAAATAACTTCGAGGCTTCCTTGATCAGTTGCTGCTTCTCTTCTGTTCGAACTGATTCGGGACGTCCACTGGGAGGTTTGTCCATGACCAAACTAGTTTCAAGAAATTTTTGGTGTTATATATGGTTCTTGGGTAAGGGGCTTGCCGAACATTGAAATAACTTTGAAATTTGCGTTGCAAGTGTGTTATTGAGCTTAGAGTACCATCCAAATAGCCATCTTCCAACGCGGCAAAAGAGAGTATTCTCCTGATGTTTTAAGAAACAAACAATTCCGTGATTAAGAAAAATTTACCACTGCTGCTCTTTCAAAAAACAATCATTCTCGTTATGCAATTTCCCCTTTCCGCAAAGATTTAAAACAAATAATACAGTATGGGTGCTCCGAACAAGCTATAGAGAAGGAATTAGGTTTTATGATGAATTACACCGCAGGCTCAATTTGGGAAATGAATTAAACTCTCAAAAAACCCATGCCATTAAAAACATTCTTGGTTGTAAAATGAGCTCGCTCTCTCTCTCTCTCTCATATATATATATATATATATATAGAGAGAGAGCGTATATATATATATATATATATATAGACCGTATATTATATATTATGAGAGTGAGTGTTACAAGGAGTTGCAAGGAAAAGTAGTACCTCAAAAGGCCTTGCGGCCCATACCGAGGAGGAACCAATGGCAACGGGTGGCAGGGAAAAGTTCCTGCACCCTCAAATAGTGTGCAAGATTCGGTCTAACCTTTTCTTGAACTGATCCACAGAGGAACTGCTTACAACTTCTGAGGGTAGCCTGTTCCACGTGTCACAGATCTTATAGGTAAAGTAATTCCCCCACACACTAGCGCTAAACCGCTTCAAATCCAACTTCCAACCATTGTTGCGAGTTGAGTTATCATTTAAACTAAACATCCTTCTAAAATTGACATCGTTGAACCCGTGTAAGATCTTGAAAACCTCAATGAGTTGACCGCGCAGCCTCCGAGTTTCCAGCGAAAACAAATTTAGGGCGCGTAAGCGTCGACTGTAACCCACATGCCTAACGGAAGAGATTAACTTTGTGGCCCTTGCCTCGACTCGCTCCAGCCTCTCTATTTTTCCTGAGGGTGGGCGACCAGAACTGCACCACAGCAAACTGCAGGTGCAGCCGAACCAGGGAATTGTATAGAGAGCATAATCTCCTTGTTCCGAAATCGAAATTGCGTCCTCATATAACCCAACAGCAGCTGGGCTCTCTTTTCTACCTCTACGTACTCTTTGGTAAACTTAAGGTCGCTGCTAATTAGCACACCCAAGTCCTTTTCCAAATCAGTGGCCTCGATATTACTCCCCAACATGTAGTAGTTCGACTTTGGATTGTCGTAGCCAATGTGCATCACCTTGCATTTACCCAACTTAAACGGCATTTGCCATTTTTCGGAGCACACTCGTATCCCCTACGCAGTTGCTCGATCGCCTCGGGCGTCCCAACATTGGCCCCAAGCTTGGTGTCATCAGCGAATTTGGCGATCCGACTGACGATGCCACCGTCTATCATTTATGTAAATGATAAACAACAGCAGCCCCAAAACGGAACCCTGAGGAACCCCACTAGTGACCGAGGCCCAACCCGAGCTAGCCCATTTAATTACAACCCTCTGCCGCCTATTCTTCACCCAGTTTTCAATCCACCTACCTATTTCCCCACCGATACCCAGCGCGCGGACTTTCGCCATTAGCCGGCGGTGAGGTGCCTCATCAGAGGCTCTCAAAGTCGAGATAAAGTATATCAATCGCCCTACTCTTATCGTACTCACTCCACACGCGGTCGAAAAACTCTAGCAAGTTGGTGAGACACGACCTATACCGCCTAAACCCATGTTGGGAGTCCCCAAGCAGCTTGTAGGGATCCAAATGGTCAACGATCCTATCCGCTATTATCCCATCTATTGATTTACCTACAACCGAAGTGAGACTAATGGGGCGATAGTTCCCTAGACTTCCGTGTTCCCCTTTCTTAAAGATAGGGGTCACGTTGGCTTCCCTCCAGTCACCAGGCACCTGGCCCGTCTCCAACGATTTGTTGAAGACTGTAGCCAGGTGGGGAGCCACCTGGTCGCGCACTTTCCGCAAGACTCTGGGGGAGGAACTGGTCTGACCCAGGAGCCTTAAACGCGTTCAGTTTATCTATTCTATCGGCAACGACTGTCGCGGTACACTGAACACTATCCAGGCCAGCACGTTCGTGCCTGACGACTGGCTCGGGGATGACGCGAGTGTACTCCCTGGTGAACACTCCCGCAAGGTACTCATTCAGCACATTAACGATGTCCGCAGCGCGCCGCTGGGGTCCTTTAACGGGCCTATCATGCTTCTAATGGGCTTTCTACTATTAACATAACTGAAGAACTCCTTAGGGTTCCTCTTGCAGAGCCTTGCCACCCAGCGTTCTTCGTTACGTTTCATTAGCCTAACCTTCGCCTTCATTTCCCTGCACAGGCAGACATACGCTTCAATGTCCCGACTGAACCACTTAGGCTGCGTTGAAGAAGGGGTGACCGGTTTTGAGGGTATGGCAGCAGACCGCAGCACCAAACTGGTCCCAGAATGCACTCCACACCACCTCTAACCCCATCTTACCTACGCTATCCCGGAGGCCAACAAAGTCTACCAGCCGCAGATCGAGCTTACTGCCTCTCGAGTTACTATGCTTCACCTGAGGGCCGCAAACACAGAACCTAATCAGACCGTCATCACTCGCGCCCAACGATTCGTCAACGGTGAGGCCAGTGACGAGTTGTCTTCGGTCATAAATACTAAGTCTAGAACGCTTTCGCCTCGTGTTGGCCCACTGATTCACTGAGTGAGGAAGTTCTCATCAGCAAAGTCAACTAGCCTCCTCCATTCGGCATCAGAAGTCCTGTCTTCCCACTTTAAGCTGCGACAGTTGAAGTCTCCTAAAACTACACACACCCTGTCCCCTAGCAGGCTACAGAGTTCGGTGTATAGGAATTTATCCTCCTCGAGGAGGAGATGCGGAGGTCTGTACACCAAGATTAACCTATAGTTCGTCCCTCGTAGGTTCAGATCGAAGCCAAGCAGCAACTGGCAGTCAACCGGACTCAACGTATCCCTCCCACCTCCCCACGGGTGCGGCCCTTGTGAAGCATTCTATACCCGGGAATCTCCAACTCTTCAACGTAGTCCCTACGATCAGTATGAATCGAGGACTCGGTGATGCAACGATATCCTGGTATTCTGATAAGAGCGCCGTAGCTCGCAAAAACTTTTTCCTAATCGACCTAGCATTAAAAAGCACTGCATGGAGGGAGCCTTCCCTATTCTGACCTCCCCCTGACACGACCAGTTTCCCGAACAGCCAGGGCTGTCGGGAGTTGAAGAGCCCCTCACCAACAAAGGGACAACTTACGCAGAAGCCTGAGCCCCCTCCAACGGGGAAGGAGGGTCATGTACATGGAGAGAGAGAGAGAGAGAGAGGAGAGAGAGAGAGAGAGAGAGAGAGAGAGAGAGAGAGAGAGAGAGAGAGAGAGAGAGAGAGAGAGTTACAAGGAGTTACAAGGAAAAGAAGTACCTCAAAAGGCCTTGCGGCCCATACCGAGGAGGTACCAATGGCAACGGGTGCCAGGGAAAATTTTGTCTTTCAAACTATGCTAGCAGTAGTAGAAAACTGGATAGAAAAGTAGAAGGCTCTCTCCCCACCCTCCGCTCCCTCCCTGCCAGAGGCAGGTACGGAAAAAGGTTGAAGAAAATACCTTGACCCTGGAAAAGTAGCCAAGGAAATTTTACAGGAAAGTGGAGAATATATAAATAGCTCTATATTTAGCTTGCTCACAGAGACACCGAGCAAGCGAACTCCTGCAGAGTTTTCTGAGGTTTTAATCTTAAACTATGAGTGTGTTCTGTACTTTGTCTAGCCTATTTTTAAACAGATTTACACTTTGACTGGAAAATCCTCTGAGGGAAGTTGGTTTCAGATATCAACTATTTTACAGGAAAAGAAATTTCCGCAGACTGAGGTCCTAAATGTCTTTACACACTCAAATAGTGTGCAAGATTTCGTCTAACCTTTTCTTGAACTGATCCACAGAGGAACTGTTCACAACTTCCGAAGGTAACCTGTTCCATGTGTCACAGATCTTATACGTAACGTAATTCCCACACACACTAGTCCTAAACCGTTTCAAATCCAACTTCCAACCATTGTTGCGAGTTGGGTTATCATTTAAACTAAACATACTTCTAAAATCGACATCGTTGAACCCTCGTAAGAGCTTGAAAACCTCGATCAGTTGACCGCGCAGCCTCCGAGTTTCAAGCGAAAACAAGTTCAGGGCGCGTAACCGTCGATTGTAGCCCATATGCCTAACGGAAGGGATCAACTTTGTGGCCCTCGCCTGCACTCGCTCCAGCCTCTCAATATCTTTCCTGAGGGTGGGCGACCAGAACTGCACAGCATACTCCAGGTACGGCCGAACAAGGGAATTGTACAGTGAGAGCACAATCTCCTTGTTCCGAAACTGAAATTGCCTCCTGATATAACCCAATAGTTTCTGGGCTTTCTTTTCCATCTCTACACACTGTTTCGTAAACTTAAGGTCGCTGCTAATTAGCACACCCAAGTCCTTTTCTAAATCAGTCACCTCGATATTACTGCCCAACATCGAGTAGTCCGACTTGGGATTGGCGTAGCCAATGTGCATCACTTTGCATTTACCCAAGTTAAACGGCATTTGCCATTTTTCGGACCACTCTCCTATCCTACCTAGGTCCGCACGCAGTTCCTCGATCGCTTCGGGCGTCCCAACATTGGCCCCAAGCTTGGTGTCATCAGCGAATTTGGCGATCCGACTGACGATGCCACCGTCGATATCATTTATGTAAATGGTAAACAACAGTGGCCCCAAAACGGAACCCTGAGGAACCCCACTAGTGACCGAGGCCCAACCCGAACTAGCCCCTTTAATTACCACCCTCTGCCGCCTATTCCTTAGCCAGTTTTCAATCCACCTACCTATTTCCCCACCGATACCCAGCGCGCGCACTTTCGCCATTAGCCGGCGGTGAGGTACCTTATCAAAGGCTTTCTGAAAGTCGAGATAAAGTATATCAATC
>JAJOZX010013052.1:20000-60000 GCA_023014485.1 Bathynomus jamesi
TTATCGTACTCACTCAACATGACGTGGAAAAACTCGAGCAAGTTGGTGAGACACGACCTATGCCGTCTAAACCCATGTTGGGAGTCCCCAAGCAGCTTGTAGGAATCCAGATGGTCAGAGAGAGAGAGAGAGAGAGAGAATGCGGTTTGAGAATATGTTTTGTACCTACTGTACACATGACAAACCTCTTGCATATCTAGCAAGATATCCTCCCATCCAAAAAGAGTAAATGAGCCATTTATGTCTCGTCATAAATTTGTTGAACGAATGTAAGCTTTGCTTACATATTTCATTCCATCAAAGGTAGCATTCCTAATATGAACGAAATGATGTTATTTCAATGTGATTGATCACCTTTATAATTAGTTTCCTTTGCATTTCAGACATCATTTTGGTGAGGATTATGTACAGAGCATCGGGTATCATGCTTACATCGAAGGGGTTCTCGAACGACCTACGGAGGGCCATTATCAATGCTCATATATCTGGGGAGGGGTACGAGAAGATATCTGAAAAATATAGAATTCGTGCATCAATTCGCCAAATTACTTACAAATGGACGTACTGTATATAAAGACGACGAGAACCTTGCCGAAGAGTGCCCGACCACTGAAGATCTCACTCAGGATGATTAGGAGACTCGGTCGTGAGGATAACAGTGACCCAAGGGTGACATCTACAGACCTTCGAGGATTTTTGGTAATTTTTGGTAAGCGTCAATACACAGATCATTGTTACATATGAAATACACTGAAACAATCAGGACTTCATAGGTAGGTCGCACAAAGAAAAACAAGTCGACAGACGAAACTTCTCGAGAGAGACACCCCTACCACCTGGGAAAAGGTACTTGGACGGATGAGACAAAGGTAAGAGTTCTTCGGTCATTATGACAAATGTTACATATAGCGAAAACCGAATATAGCTTTCAAAGATAAGAACGTAGTGCCTACGGTAAACACGGTGGAGGTAGCCTTATGGTTTGGAGCAGCTTTACCACGTCAGGGACTGGTAGACTGGCCGTCATCAACAGAAAGATGGATTCGATATAGTATCAGCGGATCTTGAAAGAAAATGTCGCTCTATCCATCATGATCTGCATCTTGCTGTGGCTGGATACTACAACACGATAATGACCCAAAACACACGAGTAATTCAACCAAGACCTGGTTATTGTAAAAGAAATATCGTGTCCTTTGTGGTTCCAGCCAAAGTCCCGACCTCAATCCCATCGAGGTGCTTTGGAAAGAGTTTTCTGGCATGTACGGCTCACTTCAGGACTCTCCAAAGCATCTCGATAGGATTGAGGTCGGGACTTTGGCTGGGCCACACAGGGGTACGATATTTCTTTTTATTTTATCAGGTCTTGGTTGAATATACACAAATACAGATTTTTCAAAAATGATTTTTTTTTGTTGTTTTTTAATACTGCATGGAACAAAAAATTCGTTTACACAGTTTGAACAAATTATTTATTATACGTTCTAAAAACAATGAAAACTATTTTTATATTTAAACTATGCATGGTGTATAGTTTAAATATAAAAAGTAGATTGTTTTCATTAAACGTAGACGAAGAGGCTACAACATACCCTTAATAACTACTTTCAGGTTTTATTTTTCAAGTAAAAAATACAAATAAGGATAGACAAAATATTTTTGTAAATGTTAGAAAAACAAAAATATCTTGCATCCGTGTAAAAATTATGAGAGAGTTTGTATTAATTAATGTTAGTCCTGGAAACAAGAGCACGTCGTCAGGCTAAAGCGTTTGCGCCAAAATTTAAGTTAGGAGCCAAAATGTGTTCGTTTTATATAGTTTCACTTGGAGCCAAATGAAAGAAATATCCTATCGCTTTCATATTAAGAAATGTCAGATCAGTTGAACTTATGAGGTAGATTTAAAGAACCTAAAATACTTTACGAGATCAAAGAGTACGTTTCAGCCCAAACGAAACGATGGAAAACGAACACATTTTGGCGTAAACGCTATAACGCAGTTTCCGTAACTTTACCAGGGTCCACTGGGTTACGTCGTGGCCATTGTCGCAACACCGCTTCCCGCAAATAAATGAAGTTAAGCAACATTGGGTCTGGGTACTAGTTGGATGAGTGACCCATCCTCTTCGTCCACATAATGAAGCGATTCGTGGCTGGGATCCTACGTAAAACTGTAGATCGCATCCGTCACATGACCTTTGATGTTACGAAAGAGTAACTAATCCCCAAACAACAACGTAATGCTGCCAACATTACTTTACTGAAATAAACTTAAAATCACTACTTTTAATTTCCCAAATGAAAAATAAATTTAAATTTTACAAAAAGAATAGAAAAAGTTTAATTTTGATTCTCTCAAAATGTCAGTCTGCCAAAATTCCAAAATAAATGGGTTTATTTCTGATGGTCCGTATAAAACCTATCGACAGTCTAGATCAGGGATTCCCAAAGTGGTCTGTAGGAAGCTTCCAGGGGGTCTCTAAGCTTTTGGAAAAATAGTAACTAATTTAAAAGCTATCTATGTTTATGAAATATACTATAGTTTGTAACTGAATGCATAATTTTTTTTGTAGGGTCCTTGGTGGTAAAAGTTTGAGAACCCCTGGTCTAGATCCTGACCGCGGTCCGGCTAATGGCGACCCCAAGCTAGAGGATATCTAATATCAACTTTTTTGCATTAATAGCAGGAATAAGAGACAGGGAAGTTATATTATAATAATTATTGATATATAATTAATTAATAATGTCATAAATGAAACTAATAAATTAATCCTGATCACCATCCATTGAAATTAATATAATCCAAGAATATATCCAAAGAAGGTTTTCTCCATTATTTCAATCCTTTGAGGTTCATATTTTGTGAAGAGTTTAATTAAATCACATTTGCATATAATTTCAGAGGTTTTCATAATGTATATTAAAAATTAATCATAATAAATTATTCTTAATATTCAACATTAAGAATTAATATAATACTAAGATGGAGCATTCATTACTTTATCACTTTTAGGTTAAGTTTAAATTTTAAATAAAATTACAGTACATCGGAGCAATATTTAAAAAAAAAAAAAAAAATTGTGTGTGGGTGGGTGGGGGGGTGTTAAACCGGTTAAAAATTCATTATATATATATATACATATATATATATATATATATATATATAGAAATCGCTCAGTGAGCGAAAAAAAAAAAAAAAAAGCCACAACGCGTTGTGGATGCACCAAAGTGATCACACACCGATGTTGATATTTTTTCGCTTCATGGCCGTTCTCAAACAGCCACAACGCGTTGTGAACGATTTGGATATAATCACAACGCGTTGTGGACGATTTGAAAATTATTGAATACCCGGTTAGGTCAACTGTACGCCCTTGATGATTGGTTAGGTTAAGTCGTGATATTTTCGTTAAAACTAAGAAAATATCACGGCTTAACCTAACCAATCATCAAGGGTGTACAATTAACCTAACCAGGCACTCAGTTGATCTAACCAGTTGGTTAATTTTTACATTTACATATTCTAAAGTTGCTGAAAATTAAACGGGAAAATTATTGATAATCATTTTTTAAAGGACTATCTTTTTTCTAGCATATCTGCTTAACTTTGCTTTTTAATCGGTGAATACGTCGATAAATATACGTCGTGTTTAAATAGAGTTTGATGAAAGACTGGTGGTGTGGTCATTTCAAATCGTCCACAGCGCGTTGCGGTTGTTTGAGAACGACCATGAAGCGAAAAAATACCTAACATCGGTGTGTGGTCACTTTGGTGCATCCACAACGCGTTGTGGTTGTTTTTTTCGCTCACTAAGCGATTTGATGTTTGGGATATATGGGATGAATTTCACAATTAAACACGTGAAATGAATGAATGATACAAACCCACAAGGAAAAAGAAAAATGATTCCAAGGCCTTTCGTGTATTCAGAAGTACAGTGTAAATTCCCTGACGAGGTGTACTTCTGAATACACGAAAGGCCTTGGAATCATTTTTCTTTTTCCTTGTGGGTTTGCATCATATATCAGTGGCGACTGGTGAACTTTTCGTTTAGGCATGCAAAAATTTAAAAACAAATCAGCACAAAAACCAATTGATAGTGCCGTAGGCACGAACCTAATAGCTAGGGGGTCTAGGGTGAGCGGCAGCAACCCTAGTGGGGTCCGGGCAGAGCCCGGAAGCCAACGCTTTTCTGTATTTTCAGAAGTATCTTCTAACATTCTAACAGGATTTATTTAACATATCTTTGGGAATTTTCCAGATTAGCTGCAGTTGGACTGTTATTGGACCCAATTGCTTTTTTCAAAAAAAAACCTTGATAAGGTTCTTTTCCCCCGACAAAAAAAAATAATAAATTTCGAAAAACATTTTTAGGAATTTTTTTTTTGGCGGGCTTAATTAAAAACACGTACTGTGGAGAAATAATAATAACCTATAAATAGCATGTTTTGAAAAAGTGATTAGAAAGTATTCAAAAACAGGACAAAAAAATTGTAAAATTAATCATCAAATTATACATAAAATCTTGCCCGAAATTTTTATTCAAAATTATTTATTTGAACTGAAAATCCACCCTCAGAGTTCTTTGGCAAAATTCTTCAGTGATTATGTAAAAATGTTCTTTTTTCTCCATCAATTTTCTTAAACAAGACTTTTCAATTGAAATCAAGGAGATTTGACAGCCTTGCTTGACTTTGTGCATTTCACAAGTAAGTTTTCATTCTTTTTAGGGGAAAAACAGATTGTTCTACAGATGAAAATGAAATTGGTAAAGTGAAAACCAAATTCATTAACCCATATACCGTATTGAAAGTCATTGTTTTTACGATCACGTGACCCACTACTTCGAAGAATAATTAATAAAACAATCATAGGCCTAAAGAATTATTAATTATTATTAAATAATTAATTATTAAAGAAATATTATTGATTGAAATTAATTACAGACGGTTTGGCATCTCAACGACATTTTTCTAGTTTCCATTTGTCCTCAGCAGGTTTTGAAACAGCCAAAAGCGGAATCGCAAACTGCATTCAATCGAACAAATGATGAGTTCCTCAATGATAAAACCTATTTTCTATTATATAAAGATCGAGTTTTGCATTGATTCTATTTAGATTATGAATTATTAGGAATAGCTGAATTTTAAACTTTTGACATGCAATATTTAAGGTTTCAATGGTTAAAAAGGGCTAAAATTAAATGAACATACGATACTTGAGATAAACTTTTTTTTCTCACAAACAAATAAGGTTCAATTTTAGTATGTTTTTGGCGAGAAGCCGATGCACCGATTCTTCTGAAAAAAGCAGAGATGGAATTTTAGGCCATAAGGACGGGAAAATAACGCTCATTTTGTCGTGTCGTGGAAGATCAATCTCTTTCAGTGACTAAGAAATTCTGTATTTGGTGATCGTTACTAATATATTAATATTGTTCTAAAACCTAATATTTATTTACATTTTAGAAGGCATATATATATATATATATATATATAGGGTGAGTCAAAAATCTCCATACATAGGCAAACTGGTCACTTTATTATGCAATCACTTGTAAGTCAAAATATGCTCTATGTGGGCACCATTACACTGAATGCACATACGGATGGCGCATACAAAGGCATCTCAGCACATCACCTGCAAAAAAATTAAAAATAATAATTTATTATCATGACCATTTTACCTATGTATGGAGACTTTTGACTCACCCTGTATAATGTAAAAAACGACGCTTATGTAGAAGTGTGTTCCGCACAAGATGAGAAGGGAGAACGAGCAAATGGAAAATGAGGTACCTCACTTTTCATTTCTCGTTCTCCCTCCTCATCTTGTGCGGAACGCTCTTCACATTAATTATACTGTGTTGTTTGCAGTTAAAATATATATATATATATATCTATGTGTGTGTGTGTGTGTGTGTGTGTATATATATATATATACACAGGGTGGGCGGAAAGTAGCTCCCTAATTTAAATTACATATAAATTATGTATAAATTGTGATTGTATTGTTATATTGTTATGGTGTGTTCTCTAAAGTGGTACAATTGTAACGGTAATCTTTTTTTCTCTAAAGTGTTCTCTGTGTGTTCTCTAAAGTGGTACAATTGTAACGTTTTTTTTTTTTTTCATTTCAGATTGAAGGGTAACATGGCTGAGCGTTTAACACTGCAGGAGCGTGCCCAGTTGGCGGCACGGTACGAAGTTTGGCAATCTGTCGTTCGAGTTCAAAGATGGTGGCGGGCCATTAACGGACCACGTACGTGCCCAAGTGGACCCGAAAACAATCAAGAACTGCCACTCGAAGCTCATGACCATGGGGTCTGTGGCAGATGTTCGAAGATGTTGTCGCCCTTCGACATCCAGGGCCCAGGAGACGGTGCAGGCAGTTCAGGAAATGTTCGCACGGAGTCCACGAAAGTCAACTCGCCAGGCAGCTCGGGAAAGTGGACTCTCCCGCTACTCAGTGCGAACTGTTGAAGAAGGAGCTGAACTGGCGTGCGTGGAAGCCGCATTACTGCCAATCTCTCTCGGACGAGGACTGCGACATTCGCATGGAGTTCGGGGAAATCATGCTGGCTTGGGTGGGTAAAGGAAGAAGTCTACCGCACCAAACCGAGGACATTGGAAGAACTGGAGGACCGAATTCGGGAAGTCATGTCCTCCATCCCGCCGGAGTTCCTGCTAGTCAGTGGACGCCATTCCTGGGCGGCTCCAGAAGCTGGTGGAAAGAGTTGGAGCCCACATTGAATTTTAGAGAAAACCTACCATGTATGCCTACCTTTTCATATTATTTCTTCTGAAATAAATGGATAATATACGTATTTTTTTACCAATCCAAAATAGGGAGCTACTTTCCGCCCACCCTGTATATATATATATATATATATATATATATATATATATAGTGTCCAGAAGAAATAGTGTTATACCTCTTAAAACATCGATATTGTACAGGGTGTCCCAGAATTAACTATCTATTTCAATGAAATCGGACAAATTTTTTAAACACACTTTTATTTATGTTTATCATGTTTTATGTGTGTTAAAAATGTATAAATTTCTAAATTTTTTTCATAATTTTATTTTCATAATTTTTTCATTATCTGGTCCAATGAAAGACCGTCTGAAGTCAGAATGGCAAAGACACTCCAAAAGTTAACGTGTGGCTTGGAATGACCAAATCCAAAATTTATGGTGCTCCATCTTGTTGAAACACATTATCAAGAATGCCATCATCAAGAAGCTGTGGTTCGAGAAACTGCTGAAGCATATCAAGGTAGACGGTACCTGTTACAGTTGCTTCCGCAAAGAAGAATGGGCCATAAATTTTGGATTTGGTCATTCCAAGCCACACGTTAACTTTTGGAGTCTCTTTGCCATTCTATGACTTCAGACGGTCTTTCATTGGACCAGATAATGAAAAAATTATGAAAATAAAATTATGAAAAAAATTTAGAAATTTATACATTTTTAACATGATAAACATAAAAGTGTGTTTTTAAAAAATTTGTCCGATTTCATTGAAATAGATAGTTAATTCTGGGACACCCTGTATTTTATATTAGCTCTTAAAATCGCAAATATGAAAGCATGTACATTTTTATCAGAGATCATTAGAGAGAATTATTATCACTTAATGAGGAAAAAGTGGTTTTTAATAAAGTTTAATACGATAAAATATATACCGTTGCAATTATATTAATGGAATAACGTTGATCAAAATTTCAATTGAAGTTGTTTTTCTCTTACGTAAAGACATCATAAGCTCTCTCTCTCTCTCTCTCTCTCTCTCTCTCTCTCTCTCTCTCTCTCTCTCTCGCAAAGACCGCACCCGTGGGAGGGGGGGGGTACTAATATACGTCAGAGACACGTTGAGTCCGGTGACTGCCAGTTCCGGTCGGAACGGGAGCTGCTTGGCGTCGATCTGAACGTGGAGGGACGAACTATAGGTTAATCTTGGTGTACAGACCTCCGCATCTCCTCCTCGAGGAGGATACAGCCCTGTACACCGAACTCAGTAGCCTGCTAGGGGATAGGGTGTGTGTAGTTTTAGGAGACTTCAACTGTCGCGGCATAAAGTGGGAAAACAGGACTGCCGATGCTGAAGGGAGGAGGCTAGTTGACTTTGCTGATGAGAACTTCCTCACTCAGTGGGTCAACGAGCCTACACGAGGCGAAAGCGTTCTAGACTTAGTATTCACGACCGAAGACACCTCGTCACTGGCCTCACCGTGACGAATCGTTGGGCGGGAGTGATCACGGTATTATTAGGTTCCGTGTGTGCGTCCCTCGGGTGAAGCGTAGTAACTCGAGAGGCAGTAAGCTCGATCTCCGGCGGGCGAACTTTGTTAGCCTCAGGGATAGCGTAGCAGAGATGGGGTTAGAGGTTGGCGGCGATGTTGAGGAGTGTGGAGTGCATTCCGGGATGAGTTTATGGTGCTGCAGTCTGCTGCCATACCCTCAAAACTGGTCACCCCTGCTTCAACGCAGCCTAAGTGGTTCAATCGTGGCATCGCTTCGGCTATCCGAAATAGGAAAGTAGTGTATAGGAGGGCGAAGGCCAATCGTTCCCACGAGAACACTGAAGCGTATGTCCGCCTGTGTAGGGAAGTGAAGGCGAAGGTTAGGCTAGCGAAACGTAACGAAGAACTACGGGTGGCAAGCCTCTGCAAGAGGAACCCTAAGGAGTTCTTCAGTTATGTTAATAGTAGAAAGCCTATTAGAAGCATGATAGGTCCTTTAAAGGACGGAAGCGGCGTTTGCGGACCTCCGACGCGGAATCGCTAAGGTGCTTAATGAGTACTTTGCGGGAGTGTTCACCAGGGAGGATACCCCGTCATCCCCGAGCCAGCTGTGAGGCACGAAGGTGCTGACCTGGATAGTGTTAGATGTACCGCGACAGTCGTTGCTCATAGAATAGACAAACTGAGCGCGTTTAAGGCTCCTGGGCCAGACCAGTTTCTCCCAGTGTTTTGCGAGAAGTGCGCGACCAGGTGGCTCCCCACCTGGCTACAGTCTTCAACAAATCGTTGGAGATGGGCCAGGTGCCTGGTGACTGGAGAGAGGCCAACGTGACCCCTATCTTTAAGAAAGGGGATCACGAAAGTCCAGGGAACTATCGTCCTATTAGTCTCACTTCAGTTGTAGGTAAATTATTAGAAAGGATAATAGCTGATAGATCGTTGACCATTTGGATTCCTACAAGCTGCTTGGGGACTCCCAACATGGGTTTAGACGGCATAGGTCGTGTCTCACCAACTTGCTCGAGTTTTTCCACGTCATGTTGAGTGAGTACGATAAGTAGGGCGATTGATATACTTTATCTCGACTTTCAGAAAGCCTTTGATAAGGTACCTCACCGCCGGCTAATGGCGAAAGTGCGCGCGCTGGGTATCGGTGGGGAAATAGGTAGGTGGATTGAAAACTGGCTAAGGAATAGGCGGCAGAGGGTGGTAATTAAAGGGGCTAGTTCGGGTTGGGCCTCGGTCACTAGTGGGGTTCCTCAGGGTTCCGTTTTGGGGCCACTGTTGTTTACCATTTACATAAATGATATCGACGGTGGCATCGTCAGTCGGATCGCCAAATTCGCTGATGACACCAAACTTGGGGCCAATGTTGGGACGCCCGAAGCGATCGAGGAACTGCGTGCGGACCTAGGTAGGATAGGAGAGTGGTCCGAAAAATGGAAATGCCGTTTAACTTGGGTAAATGCAAAGTGATGCACATTGGCTACGCCAATCCCAAGTCGGACTACTCGATGTTGGCAGTAATATCGAGTGACTGATTTAGAAAAGGACTTGGTGTGCTAATTAGCAGCGACCTTAAGTTTTACGAAACAGTGTGTAGAGATGAAAAGAAAGCCCAGAAACTATTGGGGTATATCAGGAGGCAATTTCAGTTTCGGACAAGGAGATTGTGCTCTCACTGTACAATTCCCTTGTTCGGCCGTACCTGGAGTATGCTGTGCAGTTCTGGTCGCCCACCCTCAGGAAAGATATTGAGAGCTGGAGCGAGTGCAGGCGAGGGCCACAAAGTTGATCCCTTCCGTTAGGCATATGGGCTAAATCGACGGTTACGCGCCCTGAACTTGTTTTCGCTTGAAACTCGGAGGCTGCGCGGTCAACTGATCGAGGTTTTTCAAGCTCTTACGAGGTTCAACGATGTCGATTTTAGAAGTATGTTTAGTTTAAATGATAACCCAACTCGCAACAATGGTTGGAAGTTGGATTTGAAACGGTTTAGACTAGCGTGTGTGGGAATTACGTTACGTATAAGATCTGTGACACATGGAACAGGTTACCTTCGGAAGTTGTGAACAGTTCCTCTGTGGATCAGTTCAAGAAAAGGTTAGACGAATCTTGCACACTATTTGAGTGTGTAAAGACATTTAGGATCTCAGTCTGCGGAAATTTCTTTTCCTGTAAAATAGTTGATATCTGGAACCAACTTCCCTCAGAGGATGTTTCCAGTCAAGTGTAAATCTGTTTTTAAAAATAGGCTAGACAAAGTACAGAACACACTCATAGTTTAAGATTAAAACCTCAGAAAACTCTGCAGGAGTTCGCTTGCTCGGTGTCTCTGTGAGCAAGCTAAATATAGAGCTATTTATATATTCTCCACTTTCCTGTAAAATTTCCTTGGCTACTTTTCCAGGGTCAAGGTATTTTCTTCAACCTTTTTCCGTACCTGCCTCTGGCGGGGAGGGAGCGGAGGTGGGGAGAGAGCCTTCTACTTTTCTATCCAGTTTTCTACTACTGCTAGCATAGTTTGAAAGACAAAATTTTCCTGGCACCCGTTGCCATTGGTACCTCCTCGGTATGGCCGCAGGCCTTTTGAGGTACTTCTTTTCCTTGTAACTCCTTGTAACTCTCTCTCTCTCTCTCTCTCTCTCTCTCTCTCTCTCTCTCTCTCTCTCTCTCTCTCTCTCTCTCTCACCTTCGACAGCATGCGTACAGTATTCATTTATACCTACACCAGAACGAGGTTCAGATGGTTCTTACGTAGGCGAAGTCAGTTCATGCCTAGAAAATATCACCATGATAAACTTATTGTGCAAAACGTAACCATGTTTACTCGGTCGCACCTTTATAAAAAAAAACCCTTTCATCATACACTACGAATTCCAACACTAACATGCAGTCAGAACAGGCGAACTTAGAGTGCTTTAACATTAAAATCTGCAGTTTATTTCTAACACTACGAATTATAATTCATGTTCCCTGCGTAGCTATCTGTAACCTATTCCCTTTAGATGTTTTGGTACGAGGCAAAGCCAGTGTTAAAAATGATATTTCCATTAATATCTGACCAACTTTTCCCGATTCTGCTTCGCTTGAATTATTCACGTTCATTATTTTTAGCCAAAACTCGGTTTCCATTTTGTATTTCGGACCTTTCGATATCATTTCTAAAGGAACAAATTTTTAATTACTGATTAAGAGTCATAATAAATGTACTATTATAAATTAGTATTTAATATTTACTTTCAACAATTTTTTTTTTTTAAATTTTCCCACAAAATTCTGTAATAAATAATTCTTACCTTTCTAGACACTCGCTCAAGAAATGAAATATTTACTGGAATGAGTCAATTATTCCATTTTGCGTGGACTTCAAAATTGAGTTATGAAGTGTTGTACATAAACATACGGGTTTATATTTTTTCCTTCACTCAATAAGGAAAAAATTATTCGTTTTTCAGATCATTTTAAGCAATTTTAAAATCAATTTTCTTTAATGGGAAACACTTATTAATACACACTTTTTTACTGCAGCAAGTTATATATTGAGAGTTACAAGGAGTTACAAAGACAAGTACCACCTCAAGAAGTACCAATGGCAACGGGTGGCAGGGAAAAATTCATACACCCTCAAATAGTGTGCAAGATTCGGTCTAACCTTTTCTTGAACTGATCCACAGAGGAAACTGTTCACAACTTCTCAAGGTAGCCTGTTCCACGTGTCACAGACTTTATAGGTAAAGTAATTCCCAAACACACTAGCGCTATTTCAAATCCAACATCCAACCATTGTTGCGAGTTGAGTTATCATTTAAACTAACATTCTTCTAAAATCGACATCGTTGAACCCGCGTAAGAGAGTGAAAACCACGATCAGTTGACCGCGTAGCCTTCGAGTTTCCAGCGAAAACAAATTTAGGGCGCGTAAGCATCGATTGCAGCCCATATGTCTAACGGAAGGGATTAACTTTGTGGCCCTCGCCTCAACTCGCTCCAGCCTCTTAATATCTTTCCTGAGGGTGGGCAACCAGAACTGCGCAGCATACTGCAGGTGCGGCCGAAGCAGAGAATTGTACACAGAAAGAGCACAATCTCCTTGTTCCGAAATCGAAATTGCCTTCTCACATAACCCAACAGCTTCTGGGCTTTCTTTTCCACTCTACGCACTGTTTCGTAAACTGAAGGTCGCTGCTAATTAGCACACCAAGTGTGGACTTTATATTACTCCCCAACATCGAGTAGTCCGACTTGGGATTGGCATAGCCAATGTGCATCACCTTGCATTTACCCAACTTAAATGGCATTTGCCATTTTTCGGACCACTCACCTATCCTACGTAGGTCCGCAGGCAGTTGCTCGATCGCTTCGGGCGTCCCAACATTGGCCCCAAACTTCGTGTCATCAGCGATTTGGCTATCCTACTGACGATGCCAGCATCGATATCATTTATGTAAATGATAAACAACAGTGGCCCCAAAACGGAACCCTGAGGAACCCCACCAGTGACCGAGGCCCAACCCGAGCTAGCCCATTTAATTACAACCCTCTGCCGCCTATTCTTCACCTTTCCAATCGACCTACCTACTTCCCCACCGATACCCAGCGCGCGGACTTTCGCCATTAGCTGGCGGTGAGGTACCTTATCAAAGCTTTCTCAAAGTTGAGATAAAGTATATCAATCGCCCTACTCTTATCGTACTCACTCCACATGACGTGGAAAAACCGAGAAGTTGGTGAGACACGACCTATGCAGTCTAAACCCATGTTGGGAGTCTCCAAGCAGCTTGTAGGAATCCAAATGGCCAACAATCCTATCCGCTATTATCTCATCTAATAATTTACTTACAACCGAAGTGAGACTAATGGGACGATAGTTCCCTGGACTTTCGTGATCCGCTTTCTTAAAGATAGGGGTGACGTTGGCTTCCCTCCACTCACCAGGCACCTGGCCCGTCTCCAACGATTTGTTGAAGACTTTAGCCAGGTGGGAGCCACCTGGTCGCGCACTTCCCGCAAAACTCTGGGGAGGAACTGGTGACCAGGAGCCTTAAAAACGCGTTCATTTTGTCTATTCGTACACCGAACACTATCCAGGCCAGCACCTCGTGCCTGACGACTGGCTCAAGATGACGCGGGTGTTCTCCTGGTGAACACTCCCGCTTTAAAGTATTCATTCAGCACATTAAGCGGGTATGGAAAAAGGTTGAAAAAACTTCACTCTGGTAAAGGGGAAGGAAAGAGAAGAATATATAAGCTAGCTCTAACACGCCATGCACAGAGATCGTAACACTAGATAGCACCACTGTATAAACCAACCAATAATATACTTGTGCCGATCATATATAAACCACTTTCTATCGTCACGAAAACCTCGAACATATAGTTTTGGTTTTATACAAAATATTTACAGCTCTATTTACCTAGGTATCGGTCCAACAAAGATCCTATTACCCACTTCAAGCTCGCCCGAAAAGGATTGAGAGAGAGAGAAGTAAAGGTTAAACTCTCCATGTCTACACCCATGTACGCGGATCGATGAGCAATGATGAAATGCTTCTACAGGAAAGGGGTGGGAACAAAAATTAAGAACAGAAATAAGAGTTTCCACACCAAGCCCTCACCCGTCACGTGGATCCATCTAACCAAGGGAAAGAGGGAAAGAAATCGTGTCGGCTTAAATGCAACTTTACTTCACCTAATCCATGCTATGCATTTTTTTGTTATGAAATTGTGTTTGTACCAACTATTTCTCTAGTCTATGCGAAGACATTAACAAGGCAGGCAAATGTGTGATCGTGTTTTCTGTAATTGGTGTGTGTGTGTGTGTGTGTGTGTCAACTCTCTGAATGTAGCCGAGTTTCAACTTGGATCTCCCGCCGTGAAGTGCTTATGCAGCAAGTAATATACCGAGTCGTCCATACTTCGCGGTGTTGTGCCACCACGAGAGTAGAGAAAATCTCGTCCCGGCGAGGAATATCAGCTTATATCTATCCCCGTGTACTTGTCTCTTATGGTGAATGAAAGTGTTTTGTGGTGATCACCCGTTGTTGCTACGACGAATTCAAGAGTCTCCCACTTAAAAGGTTCATGAGGCAAGTGATCAAAAGACGAGCTACTTTATAGTTAATCATGCTGAGAGAGAGAGAGAGAGAGAGAGAGAGAGAGAATTCACAGATTTAGTGGGGTATTTTTTGTGAGGTAACACTTTTGATACCTCGGAACTTTCGAAATTTCTATAAAAATAGAAACATTTTTATTGTCGAAAGAAAGATATGTTAGTCATGATTAGGTTCGGTTAGGTTAGATTAGCGAATACCTTACTATTTAATGACTTAATAGAAAATACCATTTCAACCCTCAGTTGCGTCCAAAACACTTGTCACGCCTTTCTCGGTTCGATGGTAAAAGGTTAGGTTAAGGTTAAATAAACTTGGTAATTAATTAAGTTTTTTTAGATATCTGGATTTAGAAACGTCGTTACCTCGCTGATACGGAGATTTGCACTGTGTGTAGCACTTCAAAAGTATCGAATACGTCGGTTTTATTTACCAACAGCCTGCCATTAGGTATCGAACTATCGTGTAACTGGTTGTTGGTTAATTAAGTTATTAATATTGGTTACTTTACGAAAAACTGCAATTAAATTTAGTTGCGCCTCATTACAGTCCAATAATTTACATTTATATCACGTTTCACAGTATAATTTGGGTTTAGCCCCAATGATTAATCTCCAAGATTGATGGAACCTAATATTTACAGGAAAAAAAAATACACTTATCACAATACTGTATCTTAACTAATTACAGTTGTTTATGAATAAAAAACGGTAAATGCCTCTATAATACCTATAAATTTGCCTCCTAGCATGTACCGTTATTAGTAGTGTCGTATATAATTAGTTTCAAAATTATCAGCTTTGCTTTTACCTCAAACGTAGTTTAAGAGTCATAATAACGACAATTTGGCATTGGCACTGGCACAATAAATTGGGTTTTGAAAACATTTTGGTTTCATGTATAAAATTAAGCTTTCCCTTTATTATTATTATAAGACTGTGATTAAAAATTATATGCAGATTTAGTTACGAATTTAGTTTGCGCACACACATCATATATATATATATATATATATATTAATATATACACATTATATATGGGTGTATATATACACGTGCGCGCGCGCGCGCGCTAACGTCATTCTGTGGACGTAACATTCATTTAATCAACAAGTTAGTATGGGTTAAATTTAGTTAGTTTATTAGAGTGTGATAGAATGTCCGTCGGTCAAATGAATAGACGTCCCTAAAATTTAACCAAACTAAGGTGAATTAACACTAAATTCCTCATACCTTAACCTATTAATTAATTGTCGGAAAACCAACCTTTTTCTAACGGAATTCACGTAATAATACTAATAAATATTATTATAAATATTATCATCTTTCCCGCGACATTAAACTAAAATTACAGAATGTCTTCATGGTTAAAATTTTGTTTGGCTATTATTAAATATTTTTTTATTCCTTAGAGGATGGGGGGAGATAGGAGGAACTTTTTGCGGGGAAGGGGGGGGGATAAGAGAGAATGGGTATAGGGTAAAAAAAAATGAGCAGTTTATAATTTCTAAGCGTGTTCTTGCTGCGGTCAAAGTTCCTAATGAATTTTCCTCCTCAAAACTTCTTTAGTCAACGATTATATTCAATTTCCATTTGCTGTTCGAAGATGGACATGCAATTTTCCCATTTTAGCTCTTACGACTAATAACGAAAGGGAATTCTTAGTTTATTAATAAACTTTTTTTTTACCATAAACGAGAAACGAATATTTGTAATTACATTAGGAAAATTAAAGTTGTTGCGGGTTTCCCGCCCCTTATATCATGGAAGAAAAACACACGCATTATAATATAATATAATATATATATATATATATAAATTTAAATTTTTTAAAAAGTCGAGTAAAATTGTTGGAAAAGTTTTAGATTTTGGTTCCCCCAATGTCTCCTAAAATTTCGAACAATCTTCGAACTCCTCGATTGGTTTTTCTCGATAGAAATTCACGACTCTCAGATTGAAAGGTAAAGACAGCTTATGCGAGTAAACAGAAGAACAGAAGAGACAGGAAAGAAAAACGATAAGAAAAAAACTTTTTTTTATTCACACACACACACACATATAATATATATAATATATATATATATATATATATATATATGTGTGTGTGTGTGTGTGTGTGTGTGTGTGTGCACTCAACGTTACTTAGCCAGAGTTATGGGAATTATTTGAGAATGAGAGAAAAGATTTGTGTGTGTGGTGTGTGTGTGTGTGTGTGTGTGTGAAAACAAAATGCCGAAAGATACGATGACCTCTTCCCTACATATTCTCTCTTTTTCCTTGCTCTCCTTCTCCTCTTCCTCTACTAAAAAACTTGAAATAGAAGCGAATTCCTACAGCCGAATTGTTTCTTCTCGTTTTACTTATTGCAAAGTCGTGTATTGTTTTTTTGCATTATTTAAGCAACTGCTTGCTATGCATCGAGAGAAGAGAGGCTCTCGCCGAATAATTTGGATATATTGAATTCACACTTTTATTCAAGTTTCGAGTTTCGATAATAAAATTAAAATAAATACATTGAAATAATATTCCCAAATCGACGTTGCTTCGTACGAGACTCGGAAAAATTATGCTTTTTTAAACGACAGCAAAGGCATATAATAGAGACACTGACGTCGAATATGATATCGCATTATTCATCATCCGAATAAAATGCGTATGCATGAAAAGCGTTTTTTTTTTAAGGGGGTGAGAGGGGGGAGTGTATGGGTTGAGGAGGAATGATATGCGATCTATATTTTGGAGCACTAACGAAGTGGAGTTGTTTGAACGACTTATTTCGCCAATTTACGTATTTTATATTTAAAAAGTAGCACCAAAATTCCACTATATAGTTTTTTTTTTAAATATCGTGCATTGAGAACTCATTTTCCCATTTTGTGGGGGCGAGTTAGCCCCCTAGAATCGCCTGGACCCGAGCACTGACAGGTTAAGAGGCAAACTCAACCGAACCCTGCGCCAGCAGCCGAGAGTGACACCGTAACTATTCACCTACTGGAATTGGGTTTATCACACACTATATATAATATTAGTTTTCTGTTCCATCCATGAATACACACGCTCTAACTAATATAATTAATAAAAGATTGAAAATTGATTATATTATGTAGTAGTACTTCAAAAAACACTGTCGATGATTTCACGCTGAAATACCCAAAATAGGGGGTGACGGGATTACATAACACAATCATAAAATGTTCACCAACTGGGTATTCTACCCGAGAAAAGATCCAAACGTCAAATAAACTACAATTATGATACCCAGTCATATGAAACGCCTGATATAAAACATTTTACCCCGAGTGACGCATTATAATTAATAAAGGAAAATAAGTCGAATGAGCGAGCGTATGCGAGGTAAAAGCAACAGAACAGAGACAGATTTGCGAAGAAAAATCTCGACTAACGAAGAGCAATTTCGTGTTTGATCAATTATCTCTTGACACTATTTTGTAAACATGCAGAGAATGGAGCTTCAAAAACAAAGTTCCCTTCTTCAATATATAATATATATATATATATATATATATATATATATATATATAGGCTAACTTTGGTTTTGCTTCCGATCGAATTATTCACTCTGACGAAGGTCAAGCTTGTTGCTCCACCTTAGACCCACAGCTTAACGTGGAATTCAAACAATGACCGATTAGGGAAGTGAAAAATTACAAAATTCTCACCCGAATTCGATTTCACGACCTCTCGATCAGCAGCCAGCGTCGTCTTAACCACGAAGCCACTCGGCATTTTTTTTATGCAGAAAGGAGGGGTCAAGGCGAGTGCCGGCAAAAAATGTCCCTCCACAGAAGGAAAAGGGGAGAGCCGAAATCAAGGTATCGAAGCTTTTAAAATCGTGCCGTTTTTTTAAATTTTGAAAAGAATGTGTAGTGTGAGATGCACGTGTGTGTGTCGTGAGGAACAGAGGGAGAAGTGTGTGTTTGAGAGCATGCTGGACTGCTCACAAGGTAGATGAGACAGGGAAAAAGATCAGCTGAGGAGGACAGTAACAAGAGTTCCAGCACTCCGTCTCTTGCTATAGGTTCTCTCGGAAGGATAATATACTTTTTGCATAATATTGTTTAAGTTTCCTATTTATATAGATTCCTGGATTTGCACATTCAGTCAGGAAATCCCATATATATATATATATATATATAGATAATATAAATATAATATTATATATAGATAATATATATATATAATATATATATACAGGGTGGGCGGAAAGTAGCTCCCTATTTTGGATTGGTAAAAAAAACGTATATTATCCATTTATTTCAGAAGAAATAATATGAAAAGGTAGGCAACATGGTAGGTTTTCTCTAAAATTCAATGTGGGCTCCAACTCTTTCCACCAGCTTCTGGAGCCGCCCAGGAATGGCGTCCACTGACTTTAGCAGGAACTCCGGCGGGATGGAGGACATGACTTCCCGAATTCGGTCCTCCAGTTCTTCCAATGTCCTCGGTTTGGTGCGGTAGACTTCTTCCTTTACCCACCCCAAAAGAAAGAAGTCGCACGGTGTCAAGTCGGGGCTCCTGGCTGGCCATTGATGGGACCACGACGACCCATTCCAACGCCCAGGGAAGTGGGCATCCAGCCACTCACGGACAACAAGAGCGAATTGCGGAGGGCGCCATCTTGCATAAATATCAGACCGTGCGACTTTCTTTCTTGTGGGGGAAGGAAGGAAGAAGTTCTACCGCACCAAACCGAGGACATTGAAGAACTGGGGACCGAATTCGGGAAGTCATGTTCTCCATCCCGCCGGAGTTCCTGCTAAAGTCAGTGGACGCCATTCCTGGGCGGCTCCAGAAGCTGGGAAAGAGTTGGAGCCCACATTGAATTTTGAGAAAAACTACCATGTATGCCTACCTTTCATATATTTCTTCTGAAATAAATGGATAAATATACGTATTTTTTTACCAATCCAAAATAGGGAGCTACTTTCCGCCCACCCACACCTGATATATATATATATATATTATATATATATATATATATATATATATAACAGGGTGGGCCGTAAGTTTCCATACATAGGAAAAATAAACTTTTTTTATGGACAACCATTTTTATTTATATAATATGCTCTACATGGTTGCCATTGTTTTGAAAACACATTTCAATACGTGTTCCCCACTGTTGATGAACACGCATTAGCACAGTTGACGTTATGCTTGTAATGGCGTTGGTGATACGTTCCTTTAGATGATTTATGTCTCGTATCTTTTCCTGATACACCATGGCCTTCAAGTGCCCCCAAAGATAGAAATCAAGGGGGGTGAGATCTGGGGATCTGGGAGGCCACTCCACAGGACCACGCCGACCAATTCAAGCATCCGGAAACTGCTGATCCAAATACCGACGCACGTGAAGACCATAATGAGGTGGAGCTCCATCTTGCTGGAAGTAAACTGGGAAGTTACCTTCCTCGTTTAGCAGGGATGGGAAAATCTCTTCTTGCAACATGTTAAGATACCTTTCGGCATTAAGATTTCCACTGACAAAAATTGGTCCAATAATTCTGTCACCCCATATCCCGGCCCACACCATCACTTTACCGGCACCTTGCATCTTCGTCGGACTCAGCCAGTTAGGGTTAGCATTACTCCAATAACGT
The DNA here is from genome assembly GCA_023014485.1 of Bathynomus jamesi. Lineage (NCBI taxonomy): Eukaryota > Metazoa > Arthropoda > Malacostraca > Isopoda > Cirolanidae > Bathynomus > Bathynomus jamesi. The sequence continues at coordinate 39,983 of JAJOZX010013052.1, forward strand.
ATGTTTTGCCGATTAACCTCTCCATTGACGTAAAAATTTGCTTCATCAGTAAACAAGATCTTACGTCAAACGCATATTCTTAGGGTATCTGAAACATAAAAACAAACGTTTAATTTTTCCTATGTATGGAAACTTACGGCCCACCCTGTATATATAATATATATATAAGCACACCGACAAAAAATTAGTCACCCCTCTCAGAATGTACCTAATAACGTGTGACGGCGCCTCTGGCCTTGATAACCGCACGAATCCGGCGAGTTTAGTATGCGGAGGGCGCTGATGTAGCATTGGTAAGTGACAAGTAGCGGTGACGTAGCACACAGGATCAGATCTGTTTCGTGAGGTGGTGAAGAACAAAGTGTGTGTTGGATATAGTCTGCAAAATGGGTCGTGAGGCAGACGTTACTCAGTGGCAAAAAGGAGCCATCGTGTTTGGCAGAGCCCACGGACACAAAATGTCTGAAGTAGCCCAATTTGTTGGTGTGTCAACGCGTACTGTCCAGCGAGTTTACAAAGAGTGGTGTAGTTCGCATCAACTGACAATCGACGGCGTAACTGTGGCCGGAAAACAATTCTCGACAATAGGGGCCGCCGCCATGTTTCTCGTCTAGTAACTGCAAATCGTTCTCAAACCAGAGAACAATTGCTCCAAGAAACCAATGAGGTTCTCCAGCGACCAATTTCCGAACGGACATTGCGACGAGAACTGCATGCGATGGACATCTGGAGCAGGGTACCACGGAAGAGGCCGCTGTTAACAGCAAGTCACAAATTGGCACGTTATAAATGGGCTCAGAGGCACAAAAACTGGACTGCGGCAGATTGGAAACGTGTAATTTGGTCCGATAAGTCCCGTTTTTGTTTGTTCTCCAATGATGGGAGGCGAGGAGTACATCGCAGGTCCAATGAAGCCTTTAATCCTGAATGCGTCGAAGGTGGTGTTCAGGCTGGAGGTGGTTCCGTGATGTTCTGGGGATGTTTTTCGTACCACGAAATGGGCCCTCTCGTTCCAGTGACGATGAATTTGAACCAGCAGGCGTACCTCCGCATACTAAACTCGCCGGATTCGTGCGGTTATCAAGGCCAGAGGCGCCGTCACACGTTATTAGGTACATTCTGAGAGGGGTGACTAATTTTTTGTCCGGTGTGCTTATATATATAGTGAATTTCACCATTAAACACGTGAAATGAATGAATGATGCAAACCCACAGGGAAAAAGAAAAATAATTCCAAGGCCTTTCGTGTATTCAGAAGCACACCTCGTCAGGGATTCCCTGACGAGGTACTTCTGAATACATGAAAGGCTTTGGAATTATTTTTCTTTTTACCTGTGGGTTTGCATCATTTTATATATATATATATATATTATATATATATATATATACATATATAATATATAAGCAACTAAATTTCAAAATCAATTTGATTGACACTGGATATACACCTTTTTTTTAAAGGGAAACTGGGAACCCATTTCAAACTTGTCGCCGCACTGAAAATGAGCCTTAGTTGAACCCCTACAGAAGAAAGATACGTTTATGGAAACGTCAAAATGTCTTTGAACGTTCAATAAACGAACGAACGAACAGTGTTTGGAGAGAGAACTCGCTTGAATAACACTCACGATACACTTTTTCTTCCTTAATATTTTATCTCGAGAAGTTCGCTCTAAACTTTTTTTGCAAAGAATCTTTCGTTAACTGTCTGTCTCGAGTTTTATAATCTAGTTTTGATCCTTAATAATAACGCCTCGCAGAACGTATTATACGAGCGCGCGCACACCCACGCACGAATACACACACACACACCAAGCCAGCGTCCGTGGCTCGGTGGATCACACTGTTTTCCGAGAAGCGAAGTGAAGACACCGTTTCGGAGTTCGACTCCCGATGGTGCAAGCATTAATTGCATGTTAGTGCAATGGGTCTGGCCTGAGCGTTGTGCCAATTTCTGTCCCTATAACACACGCATAATCTACATACACAATATTTATGCCTTTATTTTTCCACCATTAAAAATTTTAATTTATTTGTATACGTTTACGTGTCTATTTTATATATCAATGTCACCCTGTCTAACCATTCGTCTGTACGTCGTCTGTCTATATCTATGGACTCGGATAATTTGCCAAAACTTAAATCAAATTTTTGCGGAAGAAATTTAGAGTAAGATTATTCATCATTGACGTGAAATAAGGCGATTTTCTTATTATATTCAACCAAAATAAAAAAGTTTAAGAAGTTAATTTAGAGGAATCTTACGTAAAACCTATCATAGGGATTTGAAATATAATAAAAGCGACATGTTAAGAAAATTCTCATTTACGAGAAGGTGATTTAAGGGAGTAAAACCCAATGAGAAATTAACTGATTTGAATACAAGCTCATGAACACCAAAAGCTCGCGCTCCCATAAATCCATTTTTTCAATGCGGCTTTACTATCTTAACAGAGATGTTTATTAACATAAGAGCGTAAAAGGAGAAGAGGGCATCGATGCGTTATATACTTGAGGGTAACGTGCTGGTAGACGTATACACACGCAGCAACCAGAGCCATAGCTTGCGCTTTTGATACCCGAGGCAAAACCCTATTCACACGCCTGTCACCCCAAGAACTTTCATTAGGCTTCTAATGAATACGTAACTAAAAATAAAATGTTAGTCATTTCTCAATATCCTATAAACTTAAATAATACTCGACTGATTATTACGACATATACAGACATGTCAACTCAAACGGATTTTAAGTATTTAACTCCCTTATGTGGGATGTTTCCAGTTATTAAGATCAGGCACAGGCAAAATCTCACGGATTTTCGTACTTCAAGGTTTACGTCTCTGCATATACAAACAAAAGCATCCTGAATTGCGGAGTAACATGTACGCAAAATTCGGTATATCCGCTTTTAACTAACAATGAATCGGGTAACATTTTATGATACGGGTCCCTCCTTTCGGCCCGCCCACCCCTTGCTACGGCACTGACAGCAACAAGCCAACAGAACTTTATTCCAGTTAGTCTGGTTGGCACAAACGTACACGCATACAAGTCCGTGTGTGTGCGTGCTCGAACGCGCGTTTTAAACTATGGGCTGTGTGTGGGCGCGCACACAGTCAAAGCTCCCTTATCATATGTTGTAAATCTGATTAGAACTAGTGGTGCAAATAGTACCGTTTTCTAACCTCGTATAATGTTAGAATAGCTTCTGTACCAGCATCTTGTGACTAGTGAAAGCATGTGGAAATCATAATATACAGGTATGGAATTAAGTAGACAAACAAAAGTCAACTTAAACCAACACTTATATAATTCAAATTTCAAATTCTACAATATAAACTTGTATACGCTCGTATAATAATTTCACTACATACAGTGTGTATATATAAATCGTTTACGAAGATTCGGAAAAAAGTTCGCCTAAAAAGCATGACAAACTAATCACTATCGACTGAGTTTTATTATTACTGCCGGGGGAAAAAAAAAAGTTATTTTTAGAAATTTTGTTTGTGGGCAAACTTTTTGTCGAAACTGTACATATTCGTTATCAGGGTGGCTGCTGAAAATGTATTTTAAATTTCCCTGACTTCTCCCTGACTTTTCCATTGCCAACCGCCGGCCGGAGACCATCCAAATGACCTAGTCACAGATTGACTGATGGTCATGAACTATTTTTTTCGGTTAATTCAAATGTGAAAAAATAAAATGAAAGCTCAGTGACAGCCATTTCATAACATAAAACCAAATTAAGTGCACTTAGTGCAATCCCAAATCATATTTCACCATATTGTTTTAATGCCTAGACTGGAACACAAAAAATTCCCTGACTTTCCAGGTATTCCAGGTTTTCCCTGACCAAAAAAATTCCCCTGACTTTTCCAGGTATTCCAGGTTTTCCCTGACCAAAAAAATTTCCCCCGACTTTTCCAGGTCAGCAGCCACCCTGGTTATATTATGATGCACTGATCCCCATTTCTCAGTTCCTGCGTAATAACATACCTTCGCTGTTTCTCGTCTTGAACCTAGTCTGCTTAAGTAATACTATTCTCTAGCTCATTTTAAGCAACATTGACAGAAACCTGCGCAGGGAAACGAGTTCTTGAAAAAAAAAATACACCGGTATTTAGGAATAAAGTTACGTCTTTACGCGTTACTTACAGTATTTTAACTCTTCGAAACCGTTTTTAAGCAGTTTGGAAAATTTTGAAAACGAGATTTTAAACTATTATGCATTTTTTTTTTTTTAAACTGCGAAGAATAAACGGTTGCAACCAAAGTTAATCGTTTGTTCAGGAAAAATAAAAAATAAGATTTCATACGATTAAATATTACGCTGTGGCTATTTAGACATTACTGGTCAGAGTGTCTTCCAGGCTATTTGACTAGCACTGGCTAATATCTCGCAGGCTATTTAGCCAGCAGTCCTGTGCACATATAGACTTTTTGTGAGCTTTGTATTGTTTCGAAAAATTTGCTTCATCTACATTTAGGTTAATAATAAAATAAATAAAATTTCTTAATTTTAAATTTGTTAACAATTTGTTGGATCACCTGAAGATTAGGGCCCCCAGCCTTCTTTAGTTAGCCTTATAAGGCTAACTAACGAAAATATCACGACTTAACCTAACCAATCGTCAAGGGCGTACAGTTGGCCTAACCGGGCATCCAATAATTTTCACGTTGGTTTCGATTAATTTTAAGCAACTTTGGTGCTCTTCCAATACGTGCTCTACCGTAAAATTTACATTCCAATATGTGCTAACTAACGAAAATATCACGACCTAACCTAACCAATCGTCAAGGGCGTACAATTGACCTAACGATTGGTTAGGTTAGGTCGTGATATTTTCGATAGTTAGCACATATTGGAATGTAAATTTTACGGTACTGCACGTATTGGAAGAGCACCGCAACTTTTACTAAATGTGTTAGTTATAGCTACCGTATATATATATATATATACTGATATACTGTACCTAACCAATCGTTAAGGGTGTACAGTTGACCTAACCGGGCATTCAATTATTACGGCACTTCAAAACCTAAAACAAATTAAATTTAAAATTAAGAAATTTTATTTATTACTTTAGGTTAAGATTGGGTTTATCACCGGGAACCCAATTTTCGCATTGAAAATAGGTTTAACGGATGTAAAATTTGATTGCAAATCGATTTTCTTGAATAACATTTTTTGTACAAATTCATATTTATTGAGTTACAAAAAAAATTTGGATCTTTTCGGTTTGACGGCCTGTAATATTTTTTAACTTTTTTATTGTTTTAATCGAGGATTTCAAAAATAACATTCATTTTTTAGAGAAACAAATAGTGAGGCAGTTATATGCAATTTAACAAATTTAAAATATATATTTTTAAACCATATTGGGATCTTTTTGTTTGACGGCCGACGGAAAAAAAAACGAGTCATGACTACGGGATCGTCAAATTCTAGACTACCAAATGGTTAGGTTAACAGAATGCCTGGTTGGGTCAACTGTACTCCCTTGACGATAGGTTAGGTTAAGTCATGATAGTTTCGTTAGTTTACTGTCAAAACAAACGAAAATATCACGACTTAACCTAACCAATCGTCATGAGCGTACAGTTGACCTAAAACTTACAGGGATTTTGGAATCTTAAAACGTTATGATATTCTCAACTAAAAGGTATAACTGCTTCACTCAGGGACCATCCCCCCTCGTTTTTTCGTCAACTGCTTACAGATAGATTTTATCATAAACCCAAACTCCAGTCATAATATTTGAAGATAGTAATTGGTTACTATATATATATTATTAATATTGTATAATTTCCCATATTGTTGATATGAAGAGAAAATCCTGTGATTAAAATTAAAACGTAAAATTTGTTGTGGAGAACGCGACTACGAGATCGTTGTGTTTTTCGAACGCAGCCACATGGCCCCAAACCAGTATTGCCATTTTAGCGATTTTCCCTTTAAATCTAGGGTTTTTAAATAGCAGTCTAGCGGAAGGAAATACAATTTACTCCCTATCTAGCCGGTTTTCAAGTCATAATAGCTACCTTAAAATATGCCAAATTTATTCCAATCTGGCAGTTTCTACACCATAGAGATTAATCTAGCGGAACATAAAATTGTATATAACACTGCCCCGAATCTCTCGTCACAACATTCTGCAGCCATTATTATTCAGATTAGGAAAGATATCTTGTACATTACTTAAAGAGCCGAATACTATCTTCAATAACCTTCTCACTCCCATGACAATTATTTATATGTATATTATGTAAGAATAATAAACTTGTATATCTACCAAGTTAGTGTATCTGGTTTCAGCCTAATATCATGGACATACAAAGGATGTCTAAAAAAAATCCTTATTTTTTTTCAGTATTTGAAGCCCTATAATTTGCCCTCCTAATTGTCTCCAGAAGGCAGGAAATGCTGTCCCAGACAACGTAAATTTCAAAAATTTCCAGGGGGAGCATGCCCCCAGACCCCCCTAGAGCTAGAAATAATTGTGCCCCCCTTACTTGATCCTGTGGACGCCCCGCTTTACTATTTGTTTCTCTAAAACATGAATGTTATTTTTGAAATCCTCGATTAAAACTGGACAATAAAAAACAAGTAATATTACAAAATATTACAGGCCGTCAAACCGAAAAGATCCAAAAATTTTGAAAACAAAAATCGGGACGATGCTGTCAGTTTCCATAGATGTCCCTATGTGACGTAACATCAGCTGACCGCAATTAACCAATCAGCTATTGCAAGACGTATTTCACGCATGTGCTGAAACTATTCTCGTGATGAAGTCGACGGTTGACCAGTTTGAAATCATTTGAAATTCAGTCGTCATGCAGGACGGGTGTCAACAGTGTTCTCTACCTTACTATGCGATTATTCAGCGTTGTTTTAACAACAACGCTGAGGCTATCGACGTTTTCAGAAAACACTGTATTGTTGAGTGATCCAGTGTGTCCAAAGTGCTCTCTCTCATCGGCTTGCATATCGTGCTGAACAGCATTTATATTAGTCTACGTATGAGTGCGCAGAAAAGCGCGCCAAGAGAAAAGTTTGTATTCAATGTAATTATTCTACATCTGCGTTTCGGGGTACTTGGCTGGTCCGTGCGCATATCTCACCGAGCCAGAATCTTTTGTTTTGCCACGAATTTTTGAAGTCTTTTAACCAGCGTGATGTCCAACACTATCTAGGCATTTCATCAGAAACTGCAGTGAGCTAGAAGTCATTTTGCTCTGAAGTGTGCGAGAATTGGCTGCTTAATTAGGAGCCCATCAGCAGGGGCGTACCTAAAGTATTTGGCACCCCCCATAAATAATTTTAAAATTTAAACAAATATATTATGTTTGCAAGTAGATTTTTAAACAGTACAGTACTGTCATAAGCAAATTGGAAATAAGAAAAATGCAGGACATTAAAAATTCAGTGAACAGGTAATACTGCATTTTATTTTATACAAAAAAAAACAGGAAATCCAGTCTCAACGCTCAGCCTACTCTTCAAAGGTAAATAGAGAGAATTCACAGTCTCTGCTTTCGAGCCTTAATTTCTGCAAATTGATCAATGACCATCAAAATTCACCTTTGCATATTCATGTTCAATTGAAAGTAAAGCCAGATTTGTCAATCTTGTCTGACTCATGGTCGAGCGAAAGAAATTTTTTATCAATTTCAATTTGGAAAAACTTCTTTCACATGAAGCAATAGAAAGAGAATTATTTAATGAAACATACCTCATGTATGTGGAGTCAGTGTCAAGTGAACAAGACTTGGAATGTCAGTTGCAGCCAGCTGGCTATGCTCAACAAACTGATGACTAAAACGTCAACAAACGTTCGCCTTTCGATGTAATTTTTATCAAATTTAATTTTTCGTTTGTAAATTTTGTATTGCCCAAAAAATAAAAATTTATTTTATAGTGGAAATTAACATTAAGCTGTTGTAATAGTTTGAACTTTTTTTAATTTTTTTCTTACTTTGGCGAATTTTTCATTTGGTTTGAAAACTTGTACTAGTATTTCAACTGTCCCAATGGCACCCCCCCTCCTGGCTGTCACCCGGGGCGGACCGCCCCCCTCGCACCCCCCTTAGTACGCCACTGCCCATCGGTGACCCAGCTATTTCGGTCGAGATAGACGAGTCTAGGTAGTACATTGCTCATTATTTGTTTCAAGCGCACTTTTCCGACCAAGATACCCGCTGCATCACTTCCTTATCGAGCCAGCTAAACTGTACCCTCCACCACCTCTCCAGTAAGGTAAGAAAAATAGGCCTAGGTTAGGTTACGTATATATATATATATATATAATGAAACTATTAAATAATTTATTTATTACACATTTGCACAAGAGGAGCAAGAAATGAAGGTCACATTTGCACGAAACAGTGAAATAAATACATCAGAAAAACCTATTTTCATGCAAAAATTGGGTTCCCGGTGCTAAACCGAATCTTTACCTTATTTTATTATTAACCTAAATGTAGAAGAAGATTATAGCAAATTTTTCAAAACAATACAAAGCTCACAAAAACAGTATATGTGCACAGGATTGCTGGCTAAATAGCCTGGAAGGCTATCTGACCAGTAATGATTAAATAGCCACAGCGTAAATATTACTCTCAAAACTGTTGAAGACTTTCGATGTTTTCAATCGTTAAATAATTACGTAACGGACGCCTTAAACCGTCAACTACACAAATGGGTAACAGACGCTTAAAACCATTTCACAATTACGTAACGGATGCATTATATACATTTGGAAAACATGAAGCCACTTGGGCCTCTCGAGGTTATCCGTCAAATAACTTAGTTATATTTTTAACCAAAATTTGCCTTAAACCAATACACAATTACGTGACGGACGCCTTAAACCGTTAAAATATTTGGTACTTACGCATTATCGGGACTACCAAACTGTTCATTATGTATTTTTGCTCTCGTCATTTTCGTTTAACGAAAATATCACAACTTAACCTAACCAATCATCAAGGGCGTACAGTTGACCTAACCGGGCATTTCCCGTTTTATTTTGTTTTTCGTAGCTAACCGGCTAATGGCGTTATTCTCTCATCCTTAACTTGCCCGAAATGTGACAGTGAGTGCCTATTACGAAAAGAACAGAAGATATTTAGGTGAAATAACCAATATTAACCTGTTAGGTTAACCGAACGCCCTTGAAGATTGGTTAGGTTAAGTTGTGATATTTTCGTTAGTTTAAACGAAAATGACGAGCAAAAATACATAATAAACAGTTTGGTAGTCCCGATAATACGTAAGTACCAAATATTTGGTAAATATTCAGTTTCGGGACCACCTAAAACCTAACCAACCAAAAACGAACTCTAATCTACTGTAACCAGCTCGGACGAAGACTCACCCTGATTGGTCTGATGCATGAAGTGGACGCATCACCGAAATCTGGTGGCCCCGAAACTAAATACTAGCCGGAATTTTCTGACGCCTAAAACCGTTAAAAAATTATATTACGCCTTAAACCTTTAGAAAATTGGGGACTAGTATGTTTCATCGACTGCTCTCGATTTTCCTACAAAATTGCAAACAAGGGCAGTCGATGACCCTCATTTTGTTTCTGCAATCTGTTTTTTTGAGAAACAACCTAACCTAGAAAAATGTATTTTTTACTAAAAAAGTGCATAACTTAACATATTACACTATCATTTGTATAATTTAGGTCTCGGGGGTACGGGGGCCGAGCCCCCGTAAAGATCACGCATCGATCGGTAGAGGGTTCACTTTGTGATGCGTGATCTTTACGGGGGCTCCGCCCTCGTACCCCCCGAGACCTAAATTATACAAATGATAATGTAATAACATGTTAAGTTATGCACTTTTTTAGTAAAAAATACATTTTTCTAGGTTAGGTTAGGTTTCTAAAAAAAACGATTGCAGAAACAAAATGAGGGTCATCGACTGCCCTTGTTTGCAACTTTGTAGGAAAATCTAGAGCAGTCCATGAAACATACTAGGTCCGAAAATTGATGGCACATTAAACAATTAGAACTTTTATGATGCCCTAACCGTTATGAAATTATGACGCCTTAAACTCGTTACAAAATTGTTACGCCTTAAAGTGTTAGAAAATATGACACCTACAGCATCTAAAAATTATATTACACTTTACACCGTTAGAAAGCTATACAACGCTTTAAATCGTTAGAGAGTTCGACGTTTTAAACCGTTAGCGTGTTACGCTTTATAGTTAAAAAGTTAAACAAGAAGTTAAGTCTTAAATCGTAAAACTACAATTTAAACTTAAGAAAATTGTTCTTAAACTATCGCAAAGTTCCTTTTATAAACTTTTCCCGAATTGTAATTGCGAGCAATTAGGAAAAACGAGATTTCCTTCAGTTTTCATAAAAAAGGGCGTAAACTTCATTCACTCGTTATATAAAACTAATATTTTCTTTGAACATTGAATGGTCTGGGCACAGTGCTCAGCTCGAGCCGACGGGCCTCACGGTTATATGAACGCGTTATATAAACAAATCTGTAGCGTAGATTCGGCACATAAATATAATTGAATTCTGGCATACGACTCCTTTTCCTTTCCAAATTTCGTTTCTATACGACGTATTAAAAAGATGAAGCCATTCTTCGAGTATGACTACTTTTATCTTTATATGAAATAATAATAATAATAATAAATAATAATAAATAAATAATAATAATAAATAATAATTCGCCATACAACTCGCGAGTTGTTAAATAAGGCGCAAACCAGTGTGTTAATCTAATAAAAATTACATCAACTAATATTGTTAATGATAAGAGCGTAGATTGCTAACAATGGATTCTGTTCAGTTAACGTGAAACAGACTCCATACAATGTGTATATTGTACACAAAGATTTTAGTTTGTATCCATTAAGATAATTAATCTTAAAACGTTCGCTTCGATACAATATATTCTCTAAATATCACGATTAATGTTATTACTGTAAAACAAATTTTATTATTTATAAGTAAAATTATAGTAGCGTAGGACTTAACGGAATGTAGTAGTGTTTTTACCAAAATTACAGGGCCTAAATGCCCTAAAAAAGGTTTCATATATTACGGACATAATTCTTTAAATAGGGTTATAAAGTGTTACCAATGACCCAACACGGATTAATTACAAATCATTAATTAGAAGCGATACGCGTAATGCGAAATATAACTTAAAAATGGTTTTTAATTTACTCTATTTTTTCGCAATATTCCTAATTTATGACGGCTTTTAATCTCACTATATGATAAATATGTACACCAAACTATATAAACGTGTAATTAAACTTACCTTGGCAAAGCTGCTGGAGTCCTAATTAAAAGGAGACGGGTATATTGATCATTTTAAAAATATAGTTTATAACACAATTCGACGCAACACTCAATTTTTATCATATATAGAATAGTGTGTGTATATATATATATATATAGAGAGTACTAAGCACGTTTCCAAGAGTTAATCGTAATACCGAACAGTTTCAACAGTTAATCGTAATCCGAAATGTTTATCAACAATGTACGTACATTAAACCCGAAATAGGTCAAGGCTCTAACTATACGAATGTTAAAATGGTTTTTTAAGTTACGGAGCTCGGCGACAAACGTCCAACACTCACCACACTCGATGTACAACTGACGAGTGCGGACTAAAAAGTCAACTCGAGGCTCCAAGATCTGTCTATTCTGTGTGGCACAGAAAAGCGATTCGAAATAATTCTAAAACTCTGAATTTTATATTTTCAAAAATTGGCAGTTTATGTGTCATCAGTTCAGTTTGCAGATATTTATTCTTCACGGGAATGTTATTTTAATCCCATCTTCACACACACACACACACACACACACAGGGTATCTATAAAAGTTCAGCATCATAGACAAAATTTACTGACTACAATTTGTTTAATTCTATGTTACTGGACTTCATGGAGACACACACTCTATATATATATATATATATATAGGGTGTGGGGGAGTAATGGGGGAGGGGGTTATGCAACAAGGGGTGGGGGTTATGCCCCAAGTTGCATAAATGGGGGTGAGGGGGTTTTGGGGGGAGAGTGAGAATGACCTCCCCCCAAAGGGGTAACCCTAACGTGCCCTCGCTGTAGGCGAGTTTGCGAAGCACAAGCCCCTGCCCTATATATAAAATTTACATGAAGAACGAACATTTTTATAGGTAAAAAATAATAACTTCATTTGCACAAAACCGTATTTTACAGCGGAGTGTAAATACACACCTTGCAGTGTATGTAAAACAATGACAGCTAAATACTGAACCAACGAAATAAAGTAATAAAAGTCTGAAGTAAATAACATTATTAATCACGTGAGTTTACGGACAAACATTGTCCTACAATATTTTTATACAACCCAGACTGGTGTTTTGCGGACATATGACAAGAGTGATACATTATCCTATTAAGTGAATTATCGGAGCAAGGATTCTTGGCATTTTGGGGTGTATCGAGCGCGTCTTTCCAGTTCAGAAACACTTGAAACAATGGACCAAGGCTGCCGCACGTTTTCTCTGGTTATTGTAGTTTTTAGAAAATGAAATGTGGTATAGGTATAACTAATTTGATTTTAAGTTATTCTGTTATTCTTACAGGTTCTATAAATTGAAATGTATATCACTCTGTATTTCAGGGAGAATATTAATGTGTCTATCAGCAATCATATTTATAATTAGTTTGAATATTTTGACATCCATCAGATGCCTTGTTCTATGATACACACACACACACACACACACACACACACACACACACACATATATATATATATATATATATATATATATATATATATATATATATATATATATATATATATATATAACTTCCCCATATATTAAAAGCTCAGTATGAATCATCTTTCAGTATCCCAAAAACTAACAAATTGATTTGCGATAGAAACGCGTTCTTTGAAGAAGAACCACAAGGGGAAAGTATAACGGATTTCGACTTTACGACGGATGATATTACACAAGCCATAGGGAAACTAAAAACACACTCAGCGGCAGGACCGGATAAATGGAATGCCACACTGATCAAAAACTGCAAGAATGCAATCGCTGAGCCCCTATACTGGATATGGAGACGATCATTAGACACGGGAGAAATACCGGGCATCCTGAAGAGCGCGAACATAGTCCCAATATATAAAGGAGGAGATCGATCCCAGGCCAAAAACTATAGGCCAGTGTCGCTTACATCTCATCTCACTAAAATATTTGAAAGAATAGTTAGACAGAAAATCTATGACTTTTTGGAAACTCAGAAAAAATTCAATGATAACCAACACGGGTTTCGATCGGGCAGATCATGCCTATCACAACTAATGGAACACTACAACAACATTATTGATTCACTTGAAAGTAATGAAAACTATGATGTACTATACACAGACTTTGCTAAAGCGTTCGACAAGTGTGACCACGGAATCATAATACATAAACTGAAATATATGGGAATAACAGGAAAAGTAGGGAAATGGATATATCATTTCCTTAGTGAGCGGAGGCAAGTCGTTACAGTACAAGGAGTATCTTCATCAGAATCAGAGGTCCTCAGCTCAGTACCACAAGGAACAGTATTAGCTCCACTACTCTTCATAATCATGCTAACTGACATAGATGAGGACGTTAACAGAGACAGCACAGTAACATCCTTTGCGGATGACACAAAGATCAGTAGAAAAATAAGAAACCCAGAAGACATAGGATCTCTACAAACCGACATAAACAAAATCTACAAGTGGACTGAAGACAACAATATGAAGTTTAACACCGAGAAATTTCAGCTATTACGGTACGGAAAAGAGAAGACCTAAAGTGCATGGAATATTATACCCCAAATGGACAGGAAATTCAGAGAAATTCCAGAGCAAAAGATTTAGGGGTTGTAATGACAGATGATGCGAAATTTGAAACACAAAATAAGATAGCAGTAAACAGAGCAAAGAGAATAACGGGTCAGATAATGAGAACTTTTAAACGAAGGGATAGGAATGTAATGATTCCTCTACTGAAAACCCTGATAATACCCAAATTAGAATACTGCTCGGTCCTAACTTCCCCATATAAAAAAGAAGACATTAGACAGCTGGAGGGGATCCAAAGAAGCTTCACAGCCAAGATCAATGGGTGCAAAGAACTAAATTACTTGGAAAGGTTACGAGAACTAGACCTATATTCACTGGAAAGGAGAAGAGAGAGATACACCATTATTTACACTTGGAAAATAATGGAAAAACTAGTCCCTAATCTTACTCTGAATCCCATAACTCCCCAAACAACGATGGAAAGTAGAAGCGGTAGACTGTGTCGTATTCCCAAATTGAAGACGAAACAGGGAACATCCTTAACCCTGAAAGAAAATAGTTTTGTAGTGAGAGGACCAAAACTGTTTAATCAGTTGCCCAAAGACCTAAGAAACACGAAGGGAGTTGCAGTGGAAATCTTCAAAAGAAGACTAGACGCCTGGCTCAGAACAATCCCCGATGAGCCGGGCGTACCTGGCTATGTGAGGTGGAGAGCGCAAGAATCCAACTCACTACTTCATCAGCAACTCGAGAGGAGGGGCGACAAGCTTGACCTTCGCGAAATGAGAAATCATCACGCGGAACCTTTGTAAGGTTGTAAGGTAAGGTAAGGTTATATATATATATATATATACACGTATCATTTACATTTCTTGGAGTGAATTAATATCAACTTTGTTCAGTTTCATGTTTTATTGCAGATTTCATATTTACAAAATAGATAAAAATATCATATCATCCCTTACCATAGTTACGCAAAATATTTCCCCACATTACCAATTTTAAACACTGTTAATCATGTCCTGACTGGGTTTGAATTTCAGGCAACCACCCTGTGCTCTCTCAGCTTCAGACTACAATAAGCGCATTGATAGATGGAAACTGCAAGAGAGTTCCGCGACTTAGTTTTCATTAAATTTAATTTTGAAAAAAGTCATTCTGCATTTGGAGAACACTGGACTGGACTGGATTCGTCGATGCACTTTCTGCTTGTCATTGCTGACCCATAGTCACACATATATATGGTTCCTTTCTATAAATCCATTATAAAATATATGTTAACTAAAAAAAAAGGAATTGAATAAAAGCATCTTTATATGATTTCTGTTAACATTTATTACGTTTTTCATATAAAAATTGTCATATTTAAAAAGTGAGGAATTGTTCCGCATTGACGTGGAATGAGGTCTTACAGTTCCACGTCCGTCGATGATGCGCAATTGTTTTCCGCACTACCAGACGAAATTCTCAAAACGGCAGCCTTGAATGTGACCGGCAAACATCTGTGAAGCCGAACGTATCGAGGAGACCAGTTTTGTGAATTAACCCCTATGGCGGTTAAGCAGGGTTGTTATATTGAAAAAAAGAAAAGAAAAAGACGCTTTAATTTCACTTGTACAGGACTCGAATATATATTACCCTATGCTTCACCTATGCTTCAGCACACAAATTTCGGTATTCACAAATTCCTTCCGCACGCATTGGCACAGACAGGCTACAATAATGTGACCCAGCCATTTAAATTCTTTTACTCGTTCAATTTAATGTTCTCTCCATCTGAATTCAATGAGGATGACTCTTCAGTTCGGAGTTTCAGGAAATACTAACTTTTGAGTTTTGCAATAAGAAATTTTCACTATTCTTCTCTGTATGCAATTCATACATCTAACATTCTGAACCAAGAGGTTTCCAACCTCTACAGGTCGATGTACCACCATGCTTTTCTATGTACCACAGTCGGAAAGGTTGCGGATTATTCATCTACAACTAATACTACTTTTTAAATACATTATCATTAAAGTAATTATCACTTAGCAAATTGCCTATTAAATCCTTTCGCGTACTACCAAAAAGAGCTCCGCGTACCACCAAAAAGAGCTCTGTGTATAACAGGTTGGGAATCGCCGTTCTAGACCCTCATCTGACAATATTTTTTGTATATGCCACCGTATATGATCGTATCTCATTCATAAAACAACCTATTTTTGCCCCATTAAACGAGTTTACGCATATACACGCATACATTGAACAGTATATGGGGTAAAAAGGGGACGAAACTTTGCCTCACTTCTCACAAAAAGGCCCTGAAACTTCCCCACTGGATCGTAAAAATGTGGTGGGATACCGAAACCTCAATATATTCAGTATATAAACTGGAATGGTCCCTTCTTTTATTTTGTGAATAAAATATTGCGATTTAGTGTGCTTTATGCGTTGCTAATACCAGTATCAAGGAAACAGTTTGTAGACGGAATCACTCGAATTTCAAGATACAGACTTATTTACAACTTTTATATATCATACAATTACTATATATTATCATGAAAGATGTGCGTACACAAAAAATTAACAAATACAAGCGAGTCAGTTAACAAAAAAAAAAGTATGTATAAATGTGTATTTAGATAGGCAAAAAAATTAATTTCTACACCTTTTAAAGTATTTATTTAAATGTTAAGTATACGAACAGCATATATATATAATATATATATATATATATATATATAATATATATATATATATATATATATATATATGAAGCCGCAACAGGTGATCAATTAAATTACTCTTGTATTTAATTAACAGGTACACTATAAATAATAAAGTTCCTATAAAGCATTTAATTTGAAGTATCATATATAAATAATCTTTTTGCAATTTTAAAGTTCCAAGTAATAAAGGGTCCCTATCTCTGATAGTATAAGTTCACTTTTGGGTGTATAGAGTCAGAAAGAGAGGTAGTAAGCTCCCAGTTAGTGTCCATGCGGTTCCCAATTTGGAACCAAATTCTGAGAGGAAGCATTCATTAACCCACTTCAACATTTTTATACGAAACTAAATTACATAAAATTTTTGTCATACGAGACTTTATTGCTTACGAAGTACAGATGCGTCCCAAGGTCTCCATTATATTTCTTTTAAAAAAAGAAGAAAAAAAACTGGAGTGGCTATTTCTCTACATTCAGTTCAAAAAGTCCCGCTCGTGAAACTGCGTGTTTCTTACCGACATTTATCAGTAACGAGCATGGCGTATCACAACGTGACTTTTTGTCTGAACTGTCTACTTTTATACTTTATATTTATCATATATTTATTTTCCATATAACTTGTATTTACCTTTCCATGTAAAAATAAATGGCTTAAATGATTCCTAAACAGTGAGAAGAGCTTTGAAACTGTTTACCCATACCAAAAGAGTCGCTCCAGATTTCTAACCCTTTCAATCGCAATGTCACCCCATTGTTCGACCAAAAATAATAGTTTATATCGAACTAAAATGCAACTTTACTACAGAATGTTTCTACGTGTTTATTACAACTTTAGTTTAGTTGTGGTAAAAGGAACTCAAAATGTTTGGAACGTAAGTGAATATTTACTAAAATATTTGGTTTTCAATAATAATAAATCTTACGCTTTTTACTTTAAAGTAAGTATTTTCGTGAATCAAAGAACTAAACGTGTTAGCGAAGTTTTGGTTGAAAATTACTTCATATACTAATTTAGTTGCGTACTTTCTTTGGTTCATGGCACCTCAGTGCCATTTCTTTTTCTTTCGCGGCACCTCAAACGATATTCAATATGCACCATATCTTCAGTAATTTCTTTTTCACTTACTTATTTTTGTCCCTTTACGTGAAATTTCGCGGCACCCTGTTGAGAAGCACTGTCTTAGATAATGAAAACAAACCTGCTCTAGTTATTTATAAATGGAATGAATATAACCGCCCCCCCCCCCCAAAAACTTTGACTGTACACTCAAGATTGATAACTTACACGCAACTTCTTCTGTTGACATACAAATGCATAAATCAGTTGAAGTGATTAAAGCAAAACAATGAAAAAAGAAAGATAAGAAAGAGAATGACCAAAAAATATTAATTTTTAAGTCACAGAACGTAGATTACGAGGAATTTATAGCCAGTACAGTTAGTGTAGCTAATGACTACAGTGGGTTAGTAAGTGATGCTATACGAAGAATCGTGCCCAAATTTATTTTTTATCGCGACCCCGCGGGAGAGGTTAAAACCCCCAACATTACTATTATTATCGCAGTCCTAATATAAACGAGCAAAACTACGCACTGTAAGACCAAAGTTTTGAAAATAGAAATATGGGTTAAAAATAGCAAATATATGCTCGTAGATTACGAGGAATTTATAGCCAGTACAGTTAGTGTAGCTAATGACTACAGTGGGTTAGTAAGTGATGCTATACGAAGAATCGTGCCCAAATTTATTTTTTATCGCGACCCCGCGGGAGAGGTTAAAACCCCCAACATTACTATCATTATCGCAGTCCTAATATAAACGAGCAAAACTACGCACTGTAAGACCAAAGTTTTGAAAATAGAAATATGGGTTAAAAATAGCAAATATATATATTTATGATGGGGTTGATCGTAATATATTATTCAATAAACTGATAAAATGCTCTTCGATATATAGTTGACATCTTAATCTACGAGTATTCAAATCAAAACACTTACGATCAAATTGGAAACTATGTTTTCTGATTCTTTTAAATGCTCATGTAGAGTACGCCAAGGGCCTATACTATCACCCGTACAGATTGATGTATACGAGTATATTGATGGTTTGTCTAATTCATTGAATACTGTAAATACTGGTTTGCTTGATAGGTGAAATGAGGATAAATAACTTACTTTTGGCGTTAATCAGTCCAGTTATGTGGAAGAGTAGACATTGTGTTCAATATATACGAGTATAAAACAAACGTGATGCATTTTTATCCCAAAAGTTTGGGCAGCAAAGTACGCACGTATTCAAATTAAATGGTGTTGCTATTAATGAGGGCCACAAATTTAAATATCTAGGTCATATTATATCTAGTTCCTTCAGCGACAATCCTGATATTAAGAAAAAATACCACAAAATTTGCTATCAAAATGTACCAAGTTTTACAGAAAATAGTAGGCGTGCCCAGTACAGCTCAATACAAAGGGTTTATTACTGAATAAATTACGTTTAGACTTTAGTCGAAGCCCGCTTTAATTTTGTTATACCTTCCAAAGGTTTGGCGAGGAGGCATTTTGATTTAAACTGAATGCCACGTTCAGTTAAAGGTAGTTTTCTATTTGAATTATGTAACTCCATTCTTTATGATTGGCCCCCCCCCCCTCTCCCTTCATTGTTTGTTTCCATTACTTTATATTTCGTTGTGTTTAAAGTTGATTCTTCTTTAAAATACATACTTCTGTCATTTTTATTTGTTTAAAACTTATTATTGTATAATAATCGTATTGTTTATTATCTTTATGCATATTGTACTCTTTATGGGATTTATATCCTGCAATAAAGATCATCACACACACACACACACACACACGTGAGTTACACTGCTCAGAAAAAAGCGGAGGCAAAAGAAGGTCCCAAAACAAGACATCAATTTGAACATTTGTTTCAGTTCTAATGTATTACTTCTGTAAATGTAATTAAAAATAAATTTTCCTATAAGACCGGACTTATGGGGTACCATATATATATATATATATATATATATCCTAAATAAGGAGATATATAATTAGTTTATATAAAAATAAACCTGGAAAACTGATGACATTAATATTATTTTTTTAACTAATTAAAATCTTTCTTCTCATTAAAACCTTTTAAATTACAAATCTTTATTAATATTCAATTAATAATTTCGTATCTGTATTCGAGCATAAATTTTTAACATATAATGACTAAAGTTTAATACATGATTACTGCATTGGGAAGAATGAGTATCTGCAACATACTTGAAACATTTTTCTTCTACTTCCAACACGTGATCTCTTTGACTTTCATGCCTACAAAGTATTGTTGCCAAGCTTTAACAAAGCACCTGATCCACCAGCAATTGTGTGTATTCGATTAAATAAGGGCTGAAGTCTATGAAGAATATACCTAAGACGCGTGTGTACCGTGGAAAATAATTGGTTTAATATTATATATATAT
>JAJOZX010013052.1:62500-70000 GCA_023014485.1 Bathynomus jamesi
CTTCGAGTCTTTTCATATAGAACATGGCAGATTATACAGTCATCAAAGCCGATATGAAAATACATATAATTTATTTACACGCGTCTATGCATTAAATCAGCTGATATACATACAGGGTGACTGAAAAGTAACCCCCTATTTTCAAAGAAGCACGGGATAAGGTTAATAACGAGGTTAATATACTGTTTTTCCAGTCATTAACACCGTAAGATGCTAATATCCGCGCCCATGAATTGTGTTGCCGCTACAAAAACGATTTTATAACTAGGGGTTTGCGCTTTTAGCACTATACTACTGTACATCCTTTTCTTAGTGCGACAGGCGCCATAAATACAGTGTTGATGTGGCTAAATTGCAGTGATACGAATACCATAAATACAGCGTTAATATAGTTGAATTTTAGTACTATTATTATTATTATTAACATTATAAATTTAGTGTTAATATAACCAAGTTTTAATGCTGTGGGCACCATAAATACAGTGCTAATATAACTGAATTGTAGTGCTATTAACACCATAAATACGGCTTTAAAGATTTCAAGTGACGACGAATCCACCGTGACTAACTTCAAAAGCGAAACAGGAAGTCGTTACACGATGTATCCGGGGACGCCCTAGATTGCATTTAGGCTATCTTAAAGAGTGCAAACCCCTAAAGAGAGACTCTTAAGTGCGAATAAACGCCAATGAATAAACACGAACGAATTACTATTTTCCCCAGTGCCTACAGAGAATCGATATAATCGTTCTTTTCATGTCAAATGCAACACGTCTTGAGCATGTTTTCTTGGGAAACTTTCTCCTTTTAGTTTATTTACATTCGCATTTTTTAGAGGGGGGGAGGGGTAAGAAGTATTTTTAATACATGAAATGTTTGTGTGCATATATATATATATATATATATATATATATATATATATATGATAACAACTTATTTGAGACAAAATAGAAACCTGCATTATAAAACTTTAAAAAAAATTTAAAGTTAGCTACACAAAGGTAGACTATCTTGCAGGCGCTGCTATCGACTATAGGCTAGATTATAGACCAGTATTTCTTAATTGAGGTGCTACAGGTCCCTCCTAGTGGTGATGCAAAATTTTATGAAAATGACAAAATAAATACTGAAAATTCACACACAAGTTTCTAATAAAACATTCGCTATTTATTAAGTTCATAAACAAACTGTATATATATATATATATATATATATATATATATATATATATATATATATATATATATACACACACACACACAGCTCAGTTTAAAGTTACGTTGTGTTGGGAACTGAATGTTGAAAAGTGTGAGACAAAAATTCTCCGGGTTGCTGCGAAAGAAGAGCAGATGACATTGGGGTGCCTTGAGCCAAGAAAAGTTGGAAACCACTGTAATAGACCGACATGGAGAAAGCTTAAGAAAAGTCAGATAGTACTACTGTATGGTTAGCCAAAATTAAATGGCTTGCAAAAGTAAGACAAAAGTCCAGAATCTATTAGTAGAAAGGTCAACCTTGCGAGAACTCAATAAGGAATTAGATGTTGGTTAAAAAAAAATGTCAAGAAACGTTCTGGTAGACACACAACCGTTGAAGAAACTGTAACAACTGTTCGAAAAGCACTTGAGAAAAAAAAACAAGAAGATTGTTTACCCGTGCTTCGAAGAAAATGAACACTCCAGTACCAACAGTTCGAAAGATTTTGAAGGTGAACTTGCACGAGCTTGCTGACAAAATTCTTGTTGTCTAGGATTAAAAAGAAGAGGATTATATTCACTGGGCTAGACATTTGCAAAACAATTTTTAAGGAATATCAGACAAGATGCTAACGTTTTGGAGCAGTTAACATTTTAGATAAAGTGACATTTCATTGTCGCCTTCTGGAAAGTTAAAAACCGAAGGAGCTTTGGCATCATCAAGAGACTCCTGGTGTCAGTGTGAGGTGGGGCGCCTTAGGAAAGTTACGGGTGATTGGCCATTTCTTGTTGAGGAGGCGACAGTAATGGAAAACACCCCTTTTGCAATTCTTTCTCCCTCAGCTTTCGGTTTTAAATTTTATGGGCGAAAGAATTTTCCAGTAACTCTTAGCTCCATGTCACTAAGCTTTTAAAGTTAGAAGATTTTTTTACCAAGATTCCCATCAGGAAAATGGACTGGAAGAGGAGGAAAAATTTCCCTGGCTACCACGTTCACCCGGCCTAACAACCCTTTTAGACTTCGTTTTATGGGGACACGCATAGAACATTGTTTACATCACAAATCTTAATTTGGCAGAACTGAATGCGCGAATCGAAACAAGTCGTCAAATCCCGCAACAAAAAATCGAAAATGTGTATCAACCTCTGAAAAGTAGGTTGAATTGCAGAATCCAGAGGATATGTTGATATAAAGTGTTAGTGTAAACTGCAAAAAATTTTGATGTGCAAGTGGTCAAGCTTTATAATGTCACTTACTATTCTCTCTCTCTCTCTCTCTCTCTCATATATATATATATATATATATATATCCAAGTAGCAAACTTATATTGATGTAATGATGATAAAGCGATAGTGACCTCACAATTTCGAAACGGCAATCTAAATGACACGATACTGAAATGGGGTTGAAACTGAGTACTGATGTGACTTCATTATTCAGTAAATACAGGAAAATTATATCCTCACCCTTTACGAAAATATATTGTGGAAATACTAAGTACACTTTATCAAAATATTGTTGCATCAACAGTCGATCGATCAGCCGTGATACTCTAGTATATATATATTTATTTATATATATACGAATTTCCAAAGCTGGGCACAAACCGTTAATCCGTTAATCGTTAATTAACGAAGTTAACTTTTTCGTTAACGATTTAACTTTTAAGTTAACTTTGAAAATCATTATCGGACTAATTAACTTCCGTTACATTTAACTTCCGTTAACTCAAGTCCGTTAACCCAAAAATTCATAAATAAACGTTTAAAAGTTTCTATTATGTTCAGTGCTGAGCAGGTGCGCAATTAATCCGCCACTGTTAATAGCGATGAACGAATTTCCATTTCCGCGGTGCAAAATCAGGCGATATATTTGTTTCCGTCGCCACAATTTGTGTCTTACCAAATATGGTAATTATTTATGGCATTGGTTTGAGCAAAACATGGTCGACTGTAAAATCAGGCGGAAAGATTTGCCATTTGAGTTGAATGTTTCAACTTCTTTCAAGAAATATCACGAGCATTTTAAGGCACTTTCAATAATATATATGTAACAATTACAACAAATAACTACATTCGTTTCATTTGCAGTCTGTCTCTTGCGCAACATGTTTGTGCTAGTGAATATTTAAAAATAATCGTTGTCAAGTAAGTCATGTATATTTATAATATGTCTGTGAGTACCTTATTAGTAGTCTCCTTGATACATTTCAAGAACCATAAAACTGATCAGGTAAGATTTCAATTCTCATGTCACTTTGATGACATAAATTAAGTCAATTGATGTCTTACAATGGGAGCGTTTTCACCTTAACCCTTTATATCCTGGCGGTACTTCTAGGTACCACATCTTTAAAATCTCCATAATTATTTTTCTACCCGGTTTTTCCAGGGTGAGGAAAAGCATGGAGGGTACAGTCGACGAGGCCATGAAGCAGCAGTCCAACGAAGTGGGCAGCAACAGTGGAGGCAGTAACAACGAGGAGGAGGAGGAGGAGGAGGATGACTTCTTCAGTGCTGTCATCCAGACAAAAGAGAGCAGCAGAAGCCACAGGTCACTCAAGGGCAAGGCCCAGAACTTGGTCAAGACCTGGCTGGAGACCAACTCCAAGGACTTGCTGACAGATGCTGCCTTCTTGGGTGAGCAAGTGTTGGTGGACTTGTTCATCAAGTTCAACACAGCCATCCCCTCCAGTGCTGCAGTGGAGCGTTTGTTCTCTATGGGCAAGGACATCCTGAGGGCCAAGAGATCATCCCTGTCTGATGAAAACTTTGATATGCTAATTTTCATGAAGGGCAACATGCATCTCATGGACAAAATGGAGAACGAGAAGAGGGAAAATTAAATTATATATATATATTGTGTTTTTCATTTTTTTATAATAAAAGTTAACGTTAACGGTTTATCGGTAACTTCCGTTACATGTTTAACGAATTAACGGTTAACGAAGTTAACTTTTTGGTTAACGGATTAGCGGTTAACGAAGTTAACTTTTTGGTTAACGGTGCCCACCACTGCGAATTTCACAATTAAACACGTGAAGTAAATAAATGATGCACGCCACAAGGAAAAATAAAAAGCGATTCCAAGGTCTTTCGTGTATTCTCTGACGAGGTGTACTGTTGAATACACGAAAGGCCTTGGAATCTCTCTTCATTTTTCCTTGCGAGTGTGCATCATATATACACACTGTGTGTGTGTATATATATATATATATAATATATATATATATATATATAACGTGTTGCTTCTCATATACTGTACGTGGAGTTCAAAGGATTATATTATTTATGACTTACCTTTCATAAGTCCTTCATGCATAAACATTCATCAAAAATGCTTTCAATGAAGTCGCAAAATCTTACCTGAAATTTAATATAATATTTTAAAAATGGTGCAAAAATTAGTATTTTGGTAAGATATGTTTTCTTAATTGTATAAAATGGACTTACAAACAGTTATCCGATTGGGTTGTGGCTAGTTTTTATATCACAGTGAAAGCTAATGAAGTTTGAGAGAGAGAGAGAAGAGAGAGAGAGAGAGAGAGAGAGAGAGAGAGAGAAGAGGAAACCTCAAAGCCCTTTTCGGTGCAGTCGGGGAGGTTCCTGTTATTAAACTAGTGCATTTTTTAATTATTCTAGCAACAGTAGAATTCTGGATAGAAAAGCATAAGGCTTTCTCCCCTCCATCCACTCCCTCCCCGCCAGAGGTGGGTACGGAAAAAGGTTGAAGAAAGTACCTTGACCTTAGAAAAGTAGCCGAGGAAATTTTATAAGAAAAGGGAGAATGGAAAAACTTGCTTTACAATCAGGTATGGGGGAAATTAGTTAAAAAATAATTGGTTACAATTACAATTACTGCGGCTGGCAAATGTAACTGATTGCAGTTACAATTACATTGAAAAGTAATTAACTTCAATTACAATTACTTTTCATGGAAACATCAAATATAAAAGAAGGGAAAGAAGTCTACAATTAATTTACAACCTTAACTTATTATTTCCATACCCAATACCCATAGTGTGAATATTATTGTATTTGAACACGTATTTAAATCTAATTCAGTTAGCAGTCAATGTAATATCAGGTGAATTGTTCAATGTTTATTGGATTCATTTTCATTGTCACTGAATGTAAGTTATTTCAATTACAATTACATTTTTAGTTAATTACAATTACGTAGCAATTACTTGAAAATGTTAAGTCAATTACAATCACTTACAATTACAAGTTACAATTACCCTATGCTTGTTTACAATTATGCAGTGCACACATAGAAACCATATACCAGATAGTACCATTGTATAAACTAACATAATAATGTATTTGTGCTAATCGTATATCAACTACTTGGTATCGTCACAAAACCCTCGAACATATGGCTTGGATTTTATACAAAATATTTACAGCTCTTATTACCGAAGTATCGGGCCAACGAGACCCCATGGCCCACTTCAGGTTAGCTCAAAAAGGATTAAAAGAGAAGAAAAGGTCAAACTATCCATGCTTACACCTATGTACGTGCGAAGCTATCACGTAGAAATAGAAGTAAAGCTCCTCTCCTTCTCTACGCGTGGGTCACTGCCAGCAAAGCGATTAAATGCTACTACAGGAAAGGGGTTGAA
This sequence comes from Bathynomus jamesi, assembly GCA_023014485.1. Classification (NCBI taxonomy): domain Eukaryota; kingdom Metazoa; phylum Arthropoda; class Malacostraca; order Isopoda; family Cirolanidae; genus Bathynomus; species Bathynomus jamesi. The sequence goes on from JAJOZX010013052.1 coordinate 68,322, forward strand.
ACAGGAATTGAAAACGGGAATCAGATTTGTTCTTCCACACCATGGCTACACTCATCACGTGCACCCAGTTATGAGAGAGAGAGAGAGAGAGAGAGAGAGAGAGAGAGAGAGAGAGAGAGAGAGAGAGAGAGAGAGAGAGAGCTTATCTTAAATTCAACGACAATAAATAAAAAAAATGACCAATGGATAAATACTCCACAAAAATAATGCCATAAATTCTTTGTTTATTATTATAAAATTATTTGTTTCTTCAGTGCTATTATTATTATTATTGTTATTATTATTTATGGGATGGAGTGATGAGAAACGTGAAAGTGTGAATGAATGGTTGAAAGAGGAATGAATCTGGTGCATGATGGGAATAGGTGGGGCCTGTCGAATTGATTGTGGAGAGTAAGAGAAATTTGGACTATCATGTGATGGAGAAAGGTGACGGGTGTGCTGAAAGTGGTTGTGAGGAAGCGAAGACTGGGGAGAGATGCCGCGAGATGTTTACATAAAGGTGTGTTCGTACCGACACTTCTGTATGCGTCTGAAACATTGACATGCTATGAAAGGGAGAAGTCATAGACAAGAACAGTTGAGATGGATAACTTGAGAAGTATGTGTAACGTGCGCTGGATTGATAGCGTGAAAAATCGTGTGGTTCTCGACAGATGTGGCGTGCGGAAGTCTGGAACTGGGAAGTGACATTGAGGAAAATGTGTTAAGGTGGTGTGGACATGTTGAAAGAATGGAAGATGACAGAGTTGTGAAAAGAGTGTATAAGAGCGTGTGCGAAGGTATGAGAAGGAGAGGAAGACCAAGAAGTAAGGTGGATGGATATGGTGAATGACGTGAGGAAGTGTGGACTCGATCTGGATGATGCGCGAAAAGTGGCTGCAAATAGGTTGGACTGGAGGAGGTTGGTAGACGTATGTAAGTTCGGGACTGTCTCTCTTTTATTTTTGACAAAGCCTGAAACTACCAATACACAGCATATGAAGCGACGCAAGTGTAGAATTTAGCCATATGGGAGGGTGCTAGTCCACCAGGATGCCGGTGTGAATGAATGTGTATGCTTTAGTTTCTACCTTTTCCCTTCTTCCTTCTTCCTTAACTTCTATATTTTATAACCGAGCATGTTTGCCTTCTCATCCCAAATCGTTGGGAAATGAGATTTTTTTATGATGTATGTATGTACCTATTTTACGCCTCATAAGACGCTACAAGTGGTAAGACGCACCCTATATTTATCAAAGAATATTTAGGAAAAAAATATTTCGAAGATTTATCAGCCTAACAAAAAATATATTCCCATAACTTTATTAAAAGAACATTAAACAAACCAATAACATATGAGCCCTGAAGTGATTTTTGGAAACGTGAGTGGTCATTTCGAGAACATATTATTATTATTATTATTAACTTGCCACTTTCACTATTTTTATGTAATAAATAAGGTAAACGCCATTAATTTTGCCTAAAAAGCCTCCATGCTTCCAAGGGCATATTCAGATAAGAGTACTGTGAATATATTAATGTCATAACAAATACAGTAAACCCTCGTCCAACGCGTGTTTGTCCAGCGCGAATTTACTTATACACGGAAAAATAAATGCGAACAATTATTTGACGAAAGCGGAAAATTTGATTATACACGGTCCGCCAAACACGCTCTAATACAGTAGTACTGTACG
>JAJOZX010013052.1:72500-100083 GCA_023014485.1 Bathynomus jamesi
TAGCAAATCAAAAATATTTAGATTTTTCTACATAATATTTAAACTCAAAAAAACAATTCCAAAAATGCCCTCCTCACACTACATTATTCATTTATTCATTCATCCCCCATTCATCACAGCATGGGGTAGTACAAAGAATTATATACGATATCCGCTAGAAGTAATCCATAAAAAATGCTCACGAACTCTCTCAAACAATGATAACAGACGATCTCATACCGCTTCAATGTTCAGAAATTTAAATATTCTAAAACTAAATGACTTGTACTGTCGGTATCAGTATGTACAAAGTTGCTAATAATAGAAACTATACTTTGCCCATTCACAGGGCGATTACCCCCTATCAGACTAACCATAATCATAATACAAGGTTTCCCAATGATTTCATACATAAGCCAAATTATTCCATGCAAATTGCAGGAAATGCTCTCTCCTACAAAGGGGCAGATATCTGGAACGCTCTACCTATAAATATCAGACAAGCACCATCGTTAATTTCGTTTCGCAACTCACTGAAGAAACACTTTATTAACTCCTATTAATGTATGTGTGTTTGTGTATGCATATATATATATATATATATATATATATATATATATATATATATATATATATATATATATATATATATTGCAACTTGTAAATATTACTAAACAATGAAACTCACCTATTTTATATGCAAAATTCACAATCTTAAATTGGGTACAAACACAAGCTATATAAATCATATGTTAAAAGTTTCCATTATATTACGCCATAGTTATAATATGCCTCATTTATCTGTATCTTTTTTTACTCTAAGACTGTATCATTATTTCTAATTTGTAATATTAGAACTTATTTATCATCAGTATTTCAACATGTTATGTTTACCATTTTTCTTTTCTATTATTTCTATTATCATATCGTATTGTTTACCGCTTCCTTTTCTATTATTTCAAAGATTATCATTTAAATTTTCATTTGTAATGACAGAGTTAACTAAATGCAACTTTATTTTATTTTTTACTAATTCTATTTATATTTCCTCCATAAAAATAGAATTGAATTTCAAACATTTTTGCTTGAAAAGCTGTCATGCTTCCCAACGGCATATTCAGATAAGAATACAGATTATTATCATTATTAAGATGATTATTATTATTATTATTATTATTATTATTATTATTATACAGTGCGTTCGAAAAGTCTCTCCGCAGTGCATAGGAAATTGAAAAACTACAATGTTTTCATTCAACCATTATTTAGTGATTTTATTACATAACCTTTTGATTTTACAACATTTGTTGAAAGTGTTTTCCACCATTTTGCAGGCACAGAGCAACTCGTCTACACCTGTTGTCAAACACTTTTTTTAAAGTGTTGGTTGACTGGGGAGAGACTTTTCGAACGCACTGCATAAGAGGAGTCGATCGCAGGTCATTTGAACCGTCGCTGAAAACATCATATATATATATATATATATATATATATTTGAGTGTCCCACAAGGGAGAGTATTAGCTCCCTTGCTCTTCATAATAATAATTGCAGATATTGATGCAGATATCAATGACAGTATTGTATCATTTTTCGCAGATGACACAAAGATATGCAGGGAAATATTGAACAAAGGTGACATAGAAAAATTACAAAACGACATTGAAACATTATTCCAGTAGGCAGAAGACGATAATATGAAGTTCAACGAAGAAAAAATTCCAACTTCTAAGAGATGGTAATAACAAGGAGCTACAGAATAAAGGGTACAAAACTCTGCAAGCCAGACAGATAACACCAAATCCACAAGTCAGGGATCTTGGAGTAATAATGTCGTCAGATGCAGAATTCAAAGAGCACTATAAAATCAAAATCACAACGGCTAGAAAAATAATGGGAATCATCTGGAGGAGCTTCCGTAGCAGAAAAGCAAACATCACGTTAAAATTATGGAAGAGTCTAGTCCTACCAATAATTGAGTGTTGCTCAATACTCACAAGCCCATGCAGAAAACGAGACTGCGAACACAAGGGACTTTTACGTTTAAGATAGAGGACTACAATTCCTGAAACTCTCCTCTCTCGAAAGAATACACAACCGGTACACAATAATATACATATGGAAAATACTTGAGGGCTTTGTCCCTAACCTTAGAAATTAAATAGAAACAAAATGGAATAAGAGAAGAGGCAGATTCTGCACTGTCCCAGCTGCGGTGGGAGGGTGCTATGAAAATACGAGGCCCAAAGCTTTTCAATGCCCTACCATAAGAAGTAAGGAATCTCCAGCACACCGACCTGAATAACTTCAAGAACCAACTGGACAGATTCCTGTGCAAAGTCCCTGACCAGCCATGCGTGGCTGGCTATGAGGACAGGAGGAGATCAGACAGCAATTCCCTCCTTCACCAAATCCCGCAAATGAGGCGGGATGTTGCAGAGGGGTCGACCGGAGGTCGATCCTAAACCGTCGTTCGAACTCACATAAAGTAATATATATATATATATATATATATATATATATATATCAGCACACCGGACAAAAAATTAGTCACCCCTCTCAGAATGTACCTAATAACGTGTGACGGCGCCTCTGGCCTTGATAACCGCACGAATCCGGCGAGGCAGAGACTCTACGAGGTTGTGCATGTACTGAACATCGATTTGCTGCCACTCGTTCATCAGCCGGTCCCGAAGTTCCGCCAGAGTCCGTGGGTGTCTATTCCTGCGCTTCACTTTCTGTTTCCAGCCTGAACAACACCTTCGACGCATTCAGGATTAAAGGCTTCATTGGACCTGCGATGTACTCGTCGCCTCCCATCATTGGAGAACAAACAAAAACGGGACTCATCGGACCAAATTACACGTTTCCAATCTGCCGCAGTCCAGTTTTTGTGCCTCTGAGCCCATTTATAACGTGCCAATTTGTGACTTGCTGTTAACAGCGGCCTCTTCCGTGGTACCCTGCTCCAGATGTCCATCGCATGCAGTTCTCGTCGCAATGTCCGTTCGGAAATTGGTCGCTGGAGAACCTCATTGGTTTCTTGGAGCAATTGTTCTCTGGTTTGAAAACGATTTGCAGTTACTAGACGAGAAACATGGCGGCGGCCCCTATTGTCGAGAATTGTTTTCCGGCCACAGTTACGCCGTCGATTTTCAGTTGATTGCGAACTACACCACTCTTTGTAAACTCGCTGGACAGTACGCGTTGACACACCAACAAATTGGGCTACTTCAGACATTTTGTGTCCGTGGGCTCTGCCAAACACGATGGCTCCTTTTTGCCACTGAGTAACGTCTGCCTCACGACCCATTTTGCAGACTATATCCAACACACACTTTGTTCTTCACCACCTCACGAAACAGATCTGATCCTGTGTGCTACGTCACCGCTACTTGTCACTTACCAATGCTACATCAGCGCCCTCTGTGTGACCTTGAACTTCCTACTATCGGTGCTATTAGGGGTGACTAATTTTTTGTCCGGTGTGCTATATATATATATATATATATATATATATATATATATATATATATATATATATATATATATATATATATCGGATAATACTTATAGTAGCTTGGTTCAGCATAGGGAACTTCATAATCATATTTTTAACCTTCAGGATTCTAAACCTATTTTGAAGGTCAGGGACCAGGAACAGAGACAAATATACGAGACATTTTATATTTTAGGAGAAAACACCATTTCAAATATTAAGCTGTCCTATAGTATGGATAGCTTTATTTTTAACATTTTAAAATATTTTAGCGCAATTTCGAGTCGTGACCGGCTGCCAGATGTACAGGACTGATATTTACTTAAATATTTCTCACCCTCAATGTTTGAAATCTGAGAAAAAAAAATTTTGCCTTCGCCAACTGCCAGACGTATAACAGCCACCATCTCTTTGTCCGTGATTATGCCTTAACACAGTCATTTATGCTTCAGCTCTTCCGCAGGACGGAAGTTTTTAACCCTGTTGGGAATTTTAACTAGTTTATGGCTTTGAAAAGGGCTTGGTTGTGACCGGCCGAAATTAATTAGCTTTTTTAAACACTGTTTTAGTTCTTTTCCTTGCAGGTTTGGGTGATTTTATATATATATTATATGTTTTCGAACGACAGTCCAGGATATATATATATATATATATATATATATATATATATATATATATATATATATATATATATATATTATATATACACACAAGATCATTCATATTTGATGTGTAAAATTGGAAGTGATTGGTACCTAAGTTAATAAATAAATAGATAAAATATTTTAAAACGGTGAATAAATGAATTATTCAAGATGGACCATCTTTATTCCTGACATTTTCACTCCCAAAATTCACGAAAAATACCAGTTGATACTTTCATGTATTATATTTAATTTCTAAAGCGAATGTGAACTTCCGCGTACAACAAAAGAGGCCCATTCGAACTACGTACGCCAACGCGTGGGGAACTTTTCCAAATGGACGACCCCATGGGACTTAGCTGAAAATTTGTATACTAATAAATTTTTATATTCTAATAACGAAAATGGCATTATTTTCCTGGGGAAATATGCGCAACATACGAAAAAAATTGCATTTATATGCGCACTAGTTTGCGTGGCGCATGACCGTTATCTAAATTATGTTGTTATGTAGTGGGTTTTCAAAATAAAACGCAAATAATATTCCTTATTTATTAAAATTTGCAATATTTAATAATAATATAATAAATAAATCTTCATTTGCATCCCTTTTCTCCATACGAACTCGCATAAACAGTAATTTTTGTTGTTGTTATTAATGTTTATTTGTTGCCTGCTTAGACTTACTTTAGTCTGAATATTATTGTTGTAGTGTGAGCATATGATAATGCAGTGCTGTGATCTATCTCCTTGTGAGTTGGCCCCGGTCAATTGAATGCCAGGTTAGGTTAATTGAAGGGTCTTTTCCGTTTGTGGGCTAGCGGCGAATTTTAATGAAAATCAGTATACTAATGTAGTTTTTGGTCACTGATTTCAAAAATAACTTTCTTTCTTTGGAGAAATGAAAAACAAACATGTTAGAGCACTTTAAATAATTAATAAGTGTTTTAACTTGCTTAAATTAGTTACAGAGGATTGTGTTAAATTTAGCCAGAGTCACAAACTGCTACTGTTTATGAAAAAGTGCTCTAAGTGTGGAAAATGTGTTCCTTTGATAAAAATACCCAGTTCTTTCGTTGCCAAAAGCGTCGGTCAAATGGTAAAAAGTGCAACTTTACGAAGAATACGTTTTTTGAAGGATCCCGGCAGATCTGTAAAAGTAGCAGAAAAAAATCAAGAATTAATGCCCAGTTAGGTCAATTGAATGCCCAGTTAGGTCAATTGAGTGACAGGTTAGGTCAATTGAATGCCCGATTAGGTCAACTTTACGCCCTTGACGATTGGTTAGGTTAAGTCATGATATTTCCGTTAAAAACACATTACTTATTTAAAGTGCTCTAACATGTTTGTTTTTCATTTCTCCAAAAAAAAAGTTATTTTTTTAAATCAGTGACCAAAACTACATTAGTATACCGATTTTCATTAAAATTCGCTGCTAGCCCCCAAACGGAAAAGATCCCAATTGAATGTCCGGTTAGGTCAACTGTACGCTCTTGACGATTGGTTAGGTTGTAATGATATTTTCGTTAGTTTTAACGAAAATATCACTACTTAACCTAACCAATCGTCAAGGGCGTACAGCTGACCTAACCAGCCATTCAATTGACTTAATCGGGCATTCAATTAACCGGGGGCCACACAGCAACCTCGTATCCGGGCGTCATGAGCGGTGTAAACTAGATAACGGTCATGCGCCAAGCAAACTAGTGCATATATATAAATGCGATTTTTTTTCGTATGTTGCGCATATTTCTCCAGGAAAATAATGTCATTTTCGTTATTGAATATAAAAATTTATCAGTACTGTATACAAATTTTCAGCTAAACCCCGTGGGGTCATCCATTTGGAAAAGATCCGATTCCGGGTAGTGCTGGCTAATAATAATTCGGGAACTAGTGCGATGGGCCGCATTCGTTTAGCATGAGCGCTGTGCCAGTTCTTGGTCCTCCTTTCTGATTATGGTAACCACATTTATAAAGAATTAATTTTTTCCTACCCGTGTGCCTTCGTTTTCAATGTAACCCTATGGCGTCCAGTATCACTTTACTAATTTTATTTTGGCTGACACCAGACGATTTTATTAAGTCTCAGAGGAGACCTTTGGACACTAAAGGTTAATAAGAAATTTAATACAGAAAGACCCTTCATTTAAGAGATCTATATAGAGCAGTGGTACTCATTGCGCGGCTCGCGAGCCAGACGCACTATATATATTTGGCTCGCGAGCCAGATGCACTATATATATTTGGCTCACGAGCCGCCCAATGAGTACCACTGATATAGAGAGTGACCGAAGAGGCACTGTGCATCACTATTACATAGTCGGCAAACACACACGCACACACACATAATGCAGTGCTGTGAACTATTTGTGATCTATATATTACATATATATATATATATATATATATATATATATATATATATATATATATATATGCAAAAGAGAAGACGTTTCCGCAAAAGAAAGAGAGTGGAGGCGAAGTTAGGCAACTGCGGAGATAATGGCAGGAAAGCAATAAAAGAAAACTGGAGGTTATCGATAGGGAAATACAAGCCCTGATTAAGGACCACACAGAGAGGGAAGAGGAAAAGGCGGTAGAAGCAATAAAGGAAAATCCAAAATACTTCTATAGCTATGCAAAAAGGAAAACAAAAACGCGCTCCACTATTGGGCCCTCAAGGACGAGAAATAATGAATTAACCGACGATCCAGAAGAAATATCTGATACATTGAGATCTCAATATGAATCAGTTTTCAGTACCCCAAAAAAGTGACAAAGCGATACCTGACATAAATGCATTCTTTGAAGATGAATTGCAAGGAGAGTATATAACAGACTTTACTTTTACACCAGAAGATATAGCGAGAGCTGTAGGACAAATGAAACCACATTCAGCTGCAGGTCCGGACAATTGGAACGCATTATTGATTAAAAACTGTAAAAATGAAATAGCTACACCTTTATACTGGATATGGAGAAGATCCCTAGACACTGGGGAAATACCGAGCATCTTGAAAAGGGCAAACATTGTCCATATATATAAAGGAGGGGACAGATCTCAAGCAAAGAAATATAGACCAGTGTCATTGACGTCCCACCTCACCAAAGTATTTGAAAGAATAGTTAGAGAGAAAATGTATGACTTCCTGGAGACAAGGGAAAGATTCAACGAAAATCAGCATGGATTCCGATCAGGTAGATCATGCCTATCACAACTAATAGAACACTACAACAATATCCTAGATGCATTGGAAGGCAATGACAGCTACGATGTTATATACACAGATTTTGCTAAAGCTTTCGACAAATGTGACCATGGTATAATGCATATAAAATTAAATATTTGGGAATAACAGGGAAAGTTGGAAAATGGATCTACAACTTCCTCAGAGAACGTCTGCAGGTCGTCAAAATTCAAAGTATATCATCATCAGAATCGGAAGTACGCAGCTCAGTACCACAAGGGACAGTACTGGCCCCACTCCTGTTCATTATCATGCTAACAGACATAGACAGCGGAGTAAACAGCAACAGTATAGTAACATCCTTTGCAGACAATACAAAGATCAGCAGAAAAATCAGCGATGTACAATGTACATGACGTGGAGGCCTTGCAGAGGGACACGAACAAATATACAAATGGTCAGAAGACAACATGATGTCATTTAACACCGAGAAATTTCAGCTCCTGAGATATGGTAGAAAAGAAGAACTTAAACAGATTGCATATTATGCTCCAGATAGACAGGAAATTCAGAGAAGCACGAAAGCGATCGATCTCGGGATAATAATGACAGATGATGCGAAATTCGAAACACAAAATCAGATAGCTATAAATAAAGCAAAAAGAGTCGCTGGACAGGTACTAAGAACGTTCAAGAGAAGGGAGAGGACAGTAATGATTCCCCTGTTAAAAACCCTGATTATACCAAAACTTCAATACTGCTCAGTTTTGACGTCCCCATATAAAAAGGAAGAAACTAATAAACTAGAAGAAATGCAAAGGCATTTCACAGCCAAGATTGATGGCTGCAAAGAACTCAACTACTGGGAAAGACTACGTAAACTAAATCTGTACTCCCTGGAAAGAAGAAGAGAGAGAGGTACACCATAATCTACATATGGAAAATGATCGAAAAACTGGTACCAAACCTAAAACTAAACCCAAGTACCATTCAAACAACACTGGAAAATAGGAAAGGCAGAATGTGTAGTGTTCCCAAATTAAAGTCCCAAAAGGGACTTCCTCAACTCTGAAGGAAAATAGCTTGGTTGTCAGGGGGCCAGGACTTTTCAACCAGCTTCCAAAGGACCTCAGAAACGTAACGGGGGTCAAAGTTGAAGTCTTTAAGAGAAGACTGGATCAGGACGGTACCAGATGAGCCGGACGTGCCTGGCTATGTACGGTGGAGAGCGCAAGAAAGCAACTCGCTCCTCCACCAAGCCAGACCTAGAGGCGGGGCCACCAGCTTGACCTCCGTGTGAAGAGAGACCAACGCACGAAACAACATAAGGTTCATAAGGTGTATATATATATATATATATATATATTATATATATATATATATGATACAACGCTCAAGTCCAATTTATGCAGACTAGAGGGTCATCCAGCTTATACAACTTTATACACTTAAGTAATAACTTAGTTATATGTTAATATGAACCAGAGGTTCTAGTTAATATGTATTTTAGTATCAAAACCAATTTTCATACAACAGATTATCTAATAGTTATCAGATCGACAGTGGTCTCTGACTTTTGTACAGTACTGTATATATATATATATATATATATATATATATATATATATATATATATATATATATATATATATATATATGTGTGTGTGTGTGTGTGTGTGTGTGTGTATAAAGGGTGATCCAGAGAAATGGGACCCAAAAAAAAACCCTGTAACTCTTAAAGTATAAGTCCTTTTATAAAATCATACGCATCATTCGAAAGAGGATAGTTACAAGTTTGTACAGGATTGTATAGGTTTTGACAATACAAGACAAGACAAGATAAGATACAAAACAAAATAAAAGTGTTAGTTAAAACTAACCCTTCAAGATGACTGCATGGACTGTGGAACAGCTGCGTTTCATAACTGAGCAATATTGTGAGCATGGAAGAAGTGTAGTTTCAGCTCAAAGATCTTTCAAGACAAATTTTCAGATGTCAAAATCACCTTCTAAGAGCTGAAACTACACTTCTTCCATGCTCATAATATTGCTCAGTTATGAAACGCAGCTGTTCCACAGTCCATGCAGTCATCTTGAAGGGTTAGTTTTAACTAACACTTTTATTTTGTTTTGTATCTTATCTTGTCTTGTATTGTCAAAACCTATACAATCCTGTACAAACTTGTAACTATCCTCTTTCGAATGATGCGTATGATTTTATAAAAGGACTTATACTTTAAGAGTTACAGGGATTTCTTTTGGGTCCCATTTCTCTGGATCACCCTTTATATATATATATATATATATATATACACATATATGTATGTATATACGTATATATATTGTATATATATATATATGTATATATATATAATATATATATATATATATATATATATATATATATATATACAGGGTGGGCGGAAAGTAGCTCCCTATTTTGGATTGGTAAAAAAATACGTATATTATCCATTTATTTCAGAAGAAATAATATGAAAAGGTAGGCATACATCGTAGGTTTTCTCTAAAATTCAATGTGGGCTCCAACTCTTTCCACCAGCTTCTGGAGCCGCCCAGGAATGGCGTCCACTGACTTTAGCAGGAACTCCGACGGGATGGAGGACATGACTTCCCGAATTCGGTCCTCCAGTTCTTCCAATGTCCTCGGTTTGGTGCGGTAGACTTCTTCCTTTACCCACCCCCAAAGAAAGAAGTCGCACGGTGTCAAGTCGGGGCTCCTGGCTGGCCATTGATGTGGACCACGACGACCCATCCAACGCCCAGGGAAGTGGGCATCCAGCCACTCACGGACAACAAGAGCGAAGTGCTGAGCGGTACCTTGCTATGTTGCGAAACGAGGTCTGGCCGGTTGTCAGCACATGGGAGAACATCGACGATCTGATATTTATGCAAGATGGCGCCCCTCCGCACTTCGCTCTTGTTGTCCGTGAGTGGCTGGATGCCCACTTCCCTGGGCGTTGGATGGGTCGTCGTGGTCCACATCAATGGCCAGCCAGGAGCCCCGACTTGACACCGTGCGACTTCTTTCTTTGGGGGTGGGTAAAGGAAGAAGTCTACCGCACCAAACCGAGGACATTGGAAGAACTGGAGGACCGAATTCGGGAAGTCATGTCCTCCATCCCGCCGGAGTTCCTGCTAAAGTCAGTGGACGCCATTCCTGGGCGGCTCCAGAAGCTGGTGGAAAGAGTTGGAGCCCACATTGAATTTTAGAGAAAACCTACCATGTATGCCTACCTTTTCATATTATTTCTTCTGAAATAAATGGATAATATACATATTTTTTTACCAATCCAAAATAGGGAGCTACTTTCCGCCCACCCTGTATATATATATATGTGTATATATATGTATGTATATATATGTATATATAAGTATATATATATTATATATATATACAGGCCAGGATTTAGCTATAGGCGAACTAGGCGATCGCCTAGGGCCTCGCGCCAAAGGGGGCCTCGCTCAAGCCGTTTTGCGCGTTCTGTTCAAGTGATATTAATGATTTAGAACTCTATGAAGAACTTAAAGACTTTGCAGGTTTATACCTGAGAAAACAGATCTCGGAAATGCCCTTGTTTATATAGTGCAAAAACAACTAAGTGAGATTTATCCTAATGTTTATGTTGCACTTCGAATAGTATTAACAATCCCAGTTACTGTTGCTTCGGCTGAAAGAAGTTTCTCGCGTCTCAAACTTATTAAAACATATTTGCGTTCCACCATGTCTCAAGCGAGATTGCAATCATTAGCTATGTTATCAATAGAAAACGATATAACAAATTCATTAGATTACAGTATTCTCAATTAATTGAAGAGTTTAGCTCGAAGAAAAGTAGAAAAGCATTGCTGTAATATTCAAGGAGCATCTGAACCAAATATTAAGGCATTAATATTTAGCCTGATAAGTCGATCGCTCACTATTATAAAAATGAAATGTCAACATCTCTTATACATCACATATGAAAAACGTTTGTATACTATGGAAAGTCATTACCTATAATATTATATAAATCTTAGAAATCATTGTCTTATATTTTCGATACAAATCTTGATTCATATTATAATTTATACTTATTTGTATGGTTTATTTATATTTCTTATACAATTTCCATGCGTGATTATTTTGGTTTGGTTTAATTTTTAAGTGCTGGCATAGTTCTGTCTATGCGGGATTCTAATATTGCTGGTATAGTACCGATAATTAAGTCCATATTTTCATATATATAGGCCTAGGGCCTCGCAACTTCTAGATCCGGCCCTGTATATATATATATATATATATATATATATTAGTGATGGGACGATGCATCGCAATCGCAATCGCGATACAATCGCACATTTTTTACAATCGCAATCGCAATTGCAATCGCATTTAATGAGTGCGATTGTGAACAAAAGATTTAAATCTCTACAAAAGTTGCTATGAAAGCTGCTCTTTCATGCGTACTTAAAGGAAAGTTTAGCTAACAACAATACGGAATAATAAATAAATAATAAATAAGTAAAAAACAGAAACGAAAACGGGTTGCGAATTAGTTGAAAACAGAATAAAAAATTGGTTTAATAATAACAATAAGTACACCTCTTTATTTGCTCTATGTAAAATTGGAATGTTAAAAAATCAAGCTAACCCTATGGTAGGTAACGCGTTTAGGTATATTTAAAGCATAAATGAGCGTTATGTGAGGCTAAAGCTAAAACATCGCAATTGCAATCGCGCGATTTTCAAATTCTGACAATCGCAATCGCAACAGCGATTGTATGAAATATGACAATCGTCCCATCACTAATATATATAATATATATATATATATATATATATATATATATACAGTACTGTGCAAAAGTCAGAGACCACTGTCGATCTGATAACTATTAGATAATCTGTTGTATGAAAATTGGTTTTGATACTAAATTACATATTAACTAGAACCTCTGGTTCATATTAACGTATAACTAAGTTATTACTTAAGTGTATAAAGTTGTATAAGCTGGATGACCCTCTAGTCTGCATAAATTGGACTTGAGGGTTGATTCATTATATTACTTATAACGCATGTGTTTAAAGATCTAGCGAACTATTACTGATGGATCTGCAGTAAATGCTCCGAAGCTATTGTTATATCAATATTTACAATTAAAAGTATTGACATATTCACTTAAATTCTGCAAAACATATTTATCCAAAACGTTTTCATTATAATCCTAATTCATGCTGTTTTTTTTCTTTCACATGCTTAAGAAATGACAAAAAGTACAATTTCTGATGAGATTAGATATAAAATAATACATTTGCATGGTGAGGGACTGAGTCAAAGAAAAATAAGTGAATCTACAGGCGTTTCCAAAACTGGTGTACGAAAAATCTTGGCTCGTCACAGCTCAAATGGAACCCCAGCTGATCACCCTAGATCAGGGAGGCCCTCTAAGCTTTCTCCATCTGATCTACAATATCTAAAGATTACTTCCCTTCGAGACAGACGCAAATCCAGCACTTCACTTGCAGCAGATCTCGAAAAAACAATAGGTGTCTCAGTTGATCCCTTTACTGTATGAAAAAACTTAACTCAGTAGGTCTTAAAAGACGTGTTGCAGCAAAAAAGCCACTTTTAAGGAATGGAAATAAAGAGAAGACAAGAAAATATGCTTTGGAACACAAGTATTGGACATCTGAGACCTACTGAATTAAGCTTCCTTCGTACAGTAGAAGGATCAACTAAGACACCTGTTGTTTTTTCGAGATCCGCTGCAAGTGAAGTGCTGGATTTGTGTCTGTCTCGAAGGGAAGTAATCTTTAGATATTGTAGATCAGATGGAGAAAGCTTAGAGGGCCTCCCTGATCTAGGGCGATCAGCTGGGGTTCCATTTGAGCTGTGACGAGCCAAGATTTTTTGTACACCAGTTTGTACACCAGTTATTTTTCTTTGACTCAGTCCCTCACCATGCAAATGTATTATTTTATATCTAATCTCATCAGAAATTGTACTTTTTGTCATTTCTTAAGCCTGTGAAAGAAAAAAACAGCATGAATTAGGATTATAATGAGAAACGTTTTGGATAAATTTGTTTTGCAGAATTTAAGTGAATATGTCAATACTTTAATTGTAAATATTGATATAACAACAGCTTAGGAGCATTTACTGCAGACCCATCAGTAATAGTTCGCTAGATCTTTAAACACATGCGTTATAAGTAATATAATGAATCAACCCTCAAGTCCAATTTACAGTATACAGACTAGAGCAGTGATGCACAAACCCTGGCCCGCGGGCCAAATGTGTCCCCCACGGGTCTTTTCAATTCAATGAAAAAGTTAGAATATAAAAGTGACCCAATTTATGGCTTAGATGGAAAGTAAGTAGGCTAATACATTTAGTTATTTTCTTCGCTTGGCCCTCACATCAAAAAAGTTTGTGCACCACTGGACTAGAGGGTCATCCAGCTTATACAACTTCATACACTTAAGTAATAACTTAGTTATACGTTAATATGAACCAGAGGTTAGTATGTATTTTAGTATCAAAACCAATTTCCATACGACAGATTATATATAATTATCTAAAGGTTATTAGATCGATAGTGGTCTCTGACTTTTGCACAGTACTGTGTGTGTGTGTATATATATATATATATATATATATATGAACAGAAGAACCAACACAACAGCAAACATTTTCATTTATTTTTGTACTGCAGACGTTTCGACAAATCTTTTGTCATCACCAGTGAATTAAGTCTTAAAACCTTAAAACAAAAAAAATAAAAAATGAAAATTACATCAATACAATATTAAAACCATTAAAATTAAAACCTTAAAATAAAAATAATGAAAATTGCATCAATACAAAATTAAAATCATTAAAATTACATCACTACAAAAAATTAAAATCATTAAAATTAAATTAAATTATTTCATATATATATATATATATATATAGTCTCACTACTAGTAATCTAAAGGATCGAATTGTTAGAGTTCATATTCTGCATGGTTTCCTTCTTTCTGATCATAGACCATTAGAAATATTAATTAACGTTACCAATTTATGCGCAACACGACTTAACAAGAACTCAATAGGTAAGAATAATCGCGTCGATTGGTCCAATGTTACGATGCAGCAGAGAATAGAATACAAAGACAGAACAAGTCACCTCTTTAATAATTTAGAAATTTTACACCTTGCCTGTAATAATCCTTGCCCAAATGATTCTCACTGTAAACTCATAGATAGGTATTATAGTAAGATAATATCCCTGTTAAGAGAAGCAGGAAGCCCCCTGATTAAATCTTACAACTATCATACTAAGATTATTCCTGGATGGAATGATTTTATTGCCCCCCTGAAGAGGGAATCGAAAGACGCCTATGATTTGTGGTGCTTTCATGGTAGACCCAGATTAGGACCAGTATACTTGATATATGTGTAGAAGTCGGGGTCAGTACAAGGCGGCCATAAGGCGATGTAAACAGGAAGAAGAGTCTATTCGAACATCAAAAGCTTGTGAAGCTCGCATAAATAACGATAATAACAAATTTTGGAAATTTGTTAAGAATCAAACGGGTGTCAAAAATGTCCTCCCTCCGACAATCGATGGGGTGTCGGGGGAGGATGAAATTGCAAAGCTGTCGAAAAACCACTATTCTAACATTCTTAACAGTGTGAGTATGGATAATCTTAAGATAGATTGCAGCGAAACGATTGTGGGAGGGACAAGGGAAAATACTTTGATATCATTTTCTGAATTAAAGAGGTTAATTAAAGAGTTAAAGACTGGTTCTGCGTCAGGGGTAGATGACTTATAGAATGAGCACTTAAAATATGCAAATGACGTAGTATGTCTGCATATATTATTGCTCCTATCAGCCATGCTGGCTCAATAATAATGGCTCATAGCTATATCCCTGCAGAGTTCATGAGGGTATATATCTTGCCCCTGGTCAAAAATAAGTACGGAGACATTCTGTCCAGCAATAATTACAGGCCTATTGCTGTCGCTTCCTGCTTCTCGAAACTACTAGAAAAACTCTTGTTACGCCGATTAAATGATTTCCGATGGACATCTAATCAGTTTGGCTTTAAAAGGTCCCACTCAACTGACCTGTGTATCTATGTACTTAAAGAAATAATATCTAAATACACTGACAGTAATTCAACTATTTATAGCTGTTTCCTAGATATAAGTAAGGCATATGATAGGGTGAACCACAATATTTTATTTGCAAAACTAGAAGACAGGAAGGTTCCCATGTACATATTAATTTTATTGAAATTTTGGTATTCCCACCAATCTTTCACTGTTAGGTGGGGCAATGTACTATCCGAGTGTTTTGGCTCCTCTTGCGGGGTGAGACAAGGCTCCTTGCTCTCCCCTATGCTGTTTAATGTGTATATCGACGGATTAATTGCTTCACTTAATGAGGCAACAGTGGGATGTTGTATAGATAACACAAGGATAAATAACTTAGTTTATGCCGATGATATGGTGTTAATAAGTCCCTCTGTTAAAGGTCTGGATCGGCTACTAAAAGTCTGCGAAGTGTATTCGCAGAAACATGATATTCTTGTTAATGTTACAAAAACTAAAGTTATGCAATTTCATCCAAAAAGCTGTATTCAGCCAGCTGATATAAGATTTAAAATGAATGGTGAAGTAATTGAGGAAGTACAAGAGTTTAAGTATTTGGGTCAAACTATTACCAGCTCCTTGAGTGATGACTCGGATATAAGAAAACAATCTCGAAGCGTGTGTGCTAAAGCGAATATGACCATAAGGAACTTTCGATTCTGTACAAGTGAAGCTAAAGATACTCTCTTTCGTACTTTCTGCAGTAATATATACGGACAGCAACTGTGGGTGAATTATAAAAAAGGTTCTGGCAGAACTCTAAATTTGCTGTACAACGGGTCTTTTAGACTCTTACATAAATTACCTCCGAGATGCTCAGCTTCGCAAATGTTTGCTACCCGCAATGTCCCGAGCTTCCCGGAGGTAACAAGACGTGCTCAACACAGTCTAATGCAAAGAATTAAAAAATCAACCAACCTGATCATCCAAGCTATCCATGAGTCCTGCCATTTATCCTCTAAGCCAGTGGTTCCCAACCTTTTCACCACAAAGGACCCCTTTTATTTTTATTTTTTTCCCACGGACCCCATGTTTTTGAAAGATTCTGTCTACCAAACAAACTGTTTTTATTAATAATAATTAACTCGTTTTTCTCATTTTTCACTCTCAAATAAAGGACATATAAGTGAGTATGCAATTAAAATACAGCCTATTAAAAAAAGTATTAATAATTCCAGCCAAGAGCAAGGAAACTTGAAATTTTAGCTTGAGCGCCCTTATCGTGGGTAAATGTACGATTTTCATTGGAGCCTCTCGAAATATTGAAAGCTCACGGACCCCCAGTACTACCTTCGCGGATCCCAGGGGTCCGGGGACCCCAGGTTGGGAACCACTGCTCTAAGCTATGGACTTCTTGGTACGAAAACGTCTGTCTGCAGCTCCACTTAACTTCGACATTACTGTATTATTTCTAATCAAATGTATATATTTCTATCCTTAGTATATGAACTGTCATTGTATTAATAATTGTCATATGGACTATAGTCTGCCAATAAACCTTTTCATTTTCACATATATATATATATATATATATATATATATATATATGGGTCGCGCGTCTTAAGGTACCTAAGCGCCACCACAGGCAGGCGAAACTGTGTTTTTGATGGATATCACTATTTTCACCCTTCCTCTATCACGTGATTTGGGATATAATGACCTTACGACACTAGAAGTATGGTTGAAAACCTTATGAAGCGAACTACTTTTTTCACCTCTATTGCCAGCCAAAAGTTCACCCAAAGTTCGGCATAATAAGAAAATAAAAAAGTAAAAAAAAATTATATAAAATATAAAATATGAAAATCTATTCCAAAAACTCATCAACATCTTCATTAGCATACTTAGCACTCTAATTTAGCCAAAAATGAACGTTCTAGCTCAATTAATAACAGAGATACTATTGCCAGAATATTGTTGAACTTTGGAGGCGATTTCTGACGACTTTTAATTTTGGCGCTTAGGTACCTTAAGACGCGGGACCCCTCATATATATATATATATATATATATATATATATATATATATACACACACACATATATATATATATATATGTGTGTGTGTGTGTGTGGTGACATTTGGGCCACACTATATTATTATTTTTTGGCTAAACGTGTGTGTATCCATTATTTTTTCATGTGCAGCTCGGAAAATAGATATAACCTTCCTCTGGACATATTCATGTTAAGATAGAAAACAGATATAATATTTATATCTCAAAGAATAAGGAATGAAGAAGTACAAAGAATATAGCAAACACGTTTACTTCTCTCGTTTTCTTTTTGAATTTTTGTCGGAGTAACTTATTTATTTTAAGAATTTGGATTTATAAAATTTTAAAAATGTACATAAAAACAGTGGTTCAGAAATAATAATAATATAATAATAATAATAATAATAATAATGATAATAATAATAATAATTATTATTATTATTGACGATTTCTATCACAAATTTTGTTTTTGGAATAGCGTCATATTACAGAGAACTGAATATGATATGACGCTAAGGAAAAAACTTCCAAAATAACAACAATTTTCTAAATTTAGTAATTAGTAATTACTCAAAAAACGCATTTTTCTTTAGAATATTTTTTTATTAAAAACAAAAAACAATTTTCTTCAAGGAAAATATTACGTTTTAAAGGATAAAATCTGTTGAAACTTGGAGTAATTTTTCTTAAATGGAATCGAGAATAATTTTATTTGAATTTTATCTCCAATGAAATTTCCATGCGTTGTCTTTGTAAATGAAAATTATATTATACCCAGTTAGGTTAGATAGTGTAATATTTCGTCATTAATTTTTTATTGTTGTTGTTGTTGTTGTTTGAATGGGGTTGTTTAATCTCGTTCGCAACATATAAGGTCATATAACGCTGGGGACCCGCAGCTTTACGTGGGATCGGAACGACGGGTCGTTACAAAATAAGAACGCGGAAGACGGTCTCCCATCCAACTACTCCAGAGACCCGCTGTCGCTTAACTTGGCTGATCGACGGAAAGCGGTGTTATGACATTGGTCACGACGTAGCGCACTTTGTTGGTGGAGGTTCAAAACTTTTGTAGGTAAAAGAATCGCATTCAAGGAAAATTTCTAGACATCTCGAGGATTTGGTGCATCGATGAAAGAGTTTCTTTCAAAAGGGTCCAGCACCTACTTAGAGTGTATATAAATAAGTGGAGAGAGAGAGAGAGTTACAAGGAAAAGATTGGGCCACAGCAGCTTTACAGCCGACTTCAGGTAGTATCCATAGCTTTCACTCACAGAAAAGCACCTCAGAAAACCTCCTCATCGCACCATCCTAGAATGGGCAAGTTTGGAAATAAAAACGAAGAAAATACTTAGCAATTTACGGAGACAACAAAATGCCAAGAAATTTTATAAAACAGTTCAAAATGGAAATATAAACATAATGATCATATATATATATATATAAAGTGGAGGTTTTGCAGAGGGACACGAACAAAATATAGAAATGGTCAGAAGACAACGACATGACATTTAACACCGAGAAATTTCAGCTCTTGAGATATGGTAGAAAAGAGGAACTTGGAATGGATAGAGAGGAAATTCAGAGAAGCACAGAAAGCGATCGATTTGGGGGTAATAATGACCGATGATGCGAAATTCGAAACAAAATCAGATACGATAAATAAAGCAAAAAGAGTCGCGGGACAGGCACTAAGAACGTTCAAAAGAAGGGACAGGACAGTAATGATTTCCCTGCTAAAAACACTCATTACACCAAAACTTGAATACTGCTGAGTTTTGACGTCCCCCATATAAAAAGGAAGAAACTAATAAACTAGAAGAAACTCAGACATTTCACAGCCAAGATTGATGGCTGCAAAGAGCTCAACTACTGGGAAAGACTACGTAAACTAAATCTGTACTCCCTGGAAAGAAGAAGAGAGAGGTATACCATAATCTACATAAGGAAAATGACCGAAAAACTGGTACCAATCCTCAAACTAAACCCAATTACCATTCAAACAACACTGGAAAATAGGAAAGGCAGAATGTGTAGTGTTCCCAAATTAAAGGCCCTACAAGGGACCTCCTCAACACTGAAGGAAAACAGCTTGGTTGTCAGGGGGCCAAGACTTTTTAACCAGCTTCCAAAGGACCTCAGAAACGTTACAACCCTGGGTCAAAGTTGAAGTCCAAGAGAAATCTAGATGCCTGGCTCAGGACGGTACCAGATGAGCCGGGTGTACCTGGCTATGTACGGTGGAGAGCGCAAGAAAGCAACTCGCTCCTCCACCAAGCCAGACCTAGAGGCGGGGCCACCAGCTTGACCTTCGTGTGAAGAGAGACCAATGCACAGAACAGGAACGAGGTTAACGAGATATATATATAGTGACCCAACGGTAGGTCCATATGTAAAATAAAATTAAATAATATTGGGTCAACAGTTTGACCTTTCAGCCAGACAAACAATATTTAATAAGGAGCTAGAAATGACTTTCTGGTTTTTCGTTTAATTAGAAAAATAAATGAGTTATTTGTTCACAATGATTAACAATTATGTATACCTAATTGTGCAACATTACAATGACTGATTATTAACAATAATAAATGGGTTTTCACAGTATAACAGTTAAATGCTACAATAGTGACAAAAAACAACAATTTACTTAATGAGATATACGGTATTGAACACACAACAATTAAACCAATAATAACGGAGGTAACGAGAGTACGGATTAGGCCTAATAGCGGTCATAAATGCATAACGTTAGCTTGACGGTATCGAGGAACACTTTGAAGATAGCCTATTTGGTTAGGCTGGTAGTAAATTGAGTTTGTAGGCTACGCAAAAGTAGTTTAACACGACGGAATAAACGGTAGGCCAAGTGAGCTGGTAGCCTACGTGAGGTTTACAGACCTGGGCTTCTTCGAAGGTAGACTGGGAAGACGGGAAAGCCTACTAGCCTGTTTGAATGACGAAATATTCGTTGAAGGGAAGTGAAGATTCGCAGGTCGAAATGAATGACTGTTGATGAGGCAGAGGGACCGGAAGGATGCGCAATTTGAATGTTGTAGAAGTGAGGTTGCTTCCGGGGGGGCGTTGAAATGGTGGTAGGTTTAGACTGTGGTGAATAACTTCGTGTGCGCTTGAAAGGAGTTTGAAGGAAAGCTGCCGGTTGAGATCGTTTGGTGTTACGTGACGAAGGAACGAAGCGAGATGTGAAGTGAAGACTTGAGAATAGGGCAAATGAGAGCGACCTGAAATGGATTGGCACTTTTATAGGCTCGGTGACGCTAAAAAGGCCGGGACGCTACAAATTTGGCGGGCACTTTCGAGAAACTATAAAATAAGCGTGTAGTGGCAGAGACATTTTCAAATACTTTAGCGATGTTCCATCAACACAAGTACGACCAAGATGACGTCACAGAGCGGGACTACTTCAAGGCATGTCCTTATGCCTTGCCTCACACCTCAACTTCGTTACAAGGACTTCTCGGCGTACCTCGACCTCTCTCCGAAGAACTAGAGACACGAGAGATCTCACCATGTAACAACATCTACAGGCCCCATTTTGGCCTGGTGTCTTTCACCTAACTTTATATAAAGACTAATCATTACCTCGCACGTTATTAATATTGAAGTCATTATTCAAGTGCACATTTAATTTTCAACTGTAAACAACCAACTTATATTTTCTCTCATTCCTAAATCATTTATTTTGTTTAATAAACGAAGAAAATTCATTCTATCAATCAACCTAATTAATAACATTATTTGATCTGAAAAAATCATGGTGACTCCAGCCTCATCAATAACAATCTAATCAATTATAACTATTATCATAGTGCCAAATTAACGCTATAAGCGTTTCTTTGTATGCTGCTCTTGGTCACATGTTTGGAAATTTCCGTTAGGCTACTACATATACATATATGAAAAATTATTCCACGAAAGTAACACGTGAATAATACTTATGATGAAAATAACCACAAACAAAAAAGAAAACAGAGAATGGTGTTCAAGCGCTTTCGTCTAATGACATGGTGTTCCTGAGGATGTCATTAGACGAAAGCGCTTGAGTACCATTCTGTTATCTTTTTCCTTCGTGGTTATTTTCATCATATATATATATATATATATATATATATATATATATATATATATATATAAAATGAAGGGTATCGATAGAGAAATACAAACCCTGATTAAGGATCATACAGAGAGGGAAAAGGAAAAGGTGTTAGAAGCAATAAAGGAAAATCCAAAATACTTCTAGGATCTTTTCCAAATGGACGACCCCATGGGATTTAACTGAAATTTTGTATACTAATAAATTTTTATATTCTAATAACGAAAATGACATTATTTTCCTGGAGAAATATGCGCAACATACGAAAAAAATTGCATTTATATGCGCACTAGTTTGCGTGGCGCATGACCATTATCTAAATTATGTTGTTATGTAGTGGGTTTTACAAAATAAAATGCAAATAATATTCCTTATTTATTAAAATTTGCAATATTTAATAATAATTTAATAAATAAATCTTCATTTGCATCCCTTTTTCTCCATACGAACTCGCATAAACGGTAATTTTTGTTGTTGTTATTAATATTTATTTGTTGCCTGCTTAGACCTAGTTTAGTCTGAATATTATTGTTGTAGTGTGAGCATATGATAATGCAGTGCTGTGATCTATCTACTTGCGAGTTGCCCCCGGCCAATTGAATGCCCGTTTAGGTCAATGAGAATGCCAGGTTAGGTCAACTGAATGCCAGGTTAGGTCAACTGAATTCCCGGTTAGGTCAACTGTATGCCCTTGATGATTGGTTAGGTGAAATCATGATATTTTCGTTAGTTTTAACGAAAATATCACTACTTAACCTAACCAATCGTCAAGGGCGTACAGTTGACCTGACCGGCCATTCAATTGACCTAACTGGGTATTCAATTAACCGGGGGGCCACACAGCACCCTCGTATCCGGGTCATGAGCGGTGTAAACTAGATGACGGTCATGCGCCATGCAAACTAGTGTGCATATAAATACAATTTTTTTCGAATGTTGCGCATATTTCTCCAGGAAAATAATGTCATTTTCGTTATGAGAATATAAAAATTTATTACTATACAAATTTTCAGCTAAATCCCGTGGGGTCGTCCATTTGGAAAAGATCCTACTTCTATAGCTATGCGAAAAGGAAAACAAAAACGTGCACCGCTATCGGGCTCTTAAGAAAAAGAAATAATGAACTAACGGACGATCTAAAAGAAATATCCGAAACATCGAGAGCCCAGTATGAATCGGTCTTCAGTACCCCAAAAAGTGACAAAGCGATACCTGACATAGATGTATTCTTCGAAGAGAAATTGCAAGAAGAGTGTATAACAGACTTTGATTTTACCTCAGAAGATGTAGCGAGAGCTATATGGCAAATGAAGCCACATTCAGCTGCAGGTCTGGACATGAAACGCATTATTGATTAAAAACTGTAAAAATGAAATAGCTACACCCTTATACTTGATATGGAGAATATCCCTAGACACTGGGGAAATACCGAGCATCTTGAAAAGAGTTAACATTGTCTCTATATATAAAGAAGTGGATAGATCTCAAGCAAAGAACTATAGACCAGTGTCATTGACGTCCTACCACACCAGAGTATTTGAAAGAATAGTCAGAGAGAAAAATCTATGATTTCTTGGAGACACCAGAAAGATTCACCGAAAATCAGCACGGATTCTGATCAGGAAGATCATGCCTATCACAACTTATAGAGCATTATAACAATATCCTAGATGCAATGGAAGGCAATGACAACTACGATGTCATATACACGGATTTTGCTAAAGCCTTCGACAAATATGATCATGGTATAATAGCACATAAAATGAAATATATGGGAAAATGGATCTACAACTTCCTTAGAGAACGTCTACAGGTCGTCATATTTCAAGGTATATCATCATCAGAATCGGAAGTACGCAGCTCAGTACCACAAAGTACATTACTGGCCCCACTCTTATTCATTATCATGATAACAGACATAGAGAGTGGAGTAAACAGCAACAGTATAGTAACATCCTTTGCAGACGATACAAATATCAGCAGAAAATTCAGCGATGCAAATGAAGTGGAAGCCTTGCAGAGGGACACAAACAAAATATACAAATGGTCAGAAGACAACAACATGACATTTAACACCGAGAAATTTCAGCTCTTGAAATATGGTAGAAATGAAGAACTTAAACAGACTACATATTATGCTCCAGATAGACTTGAATACTGCTCAGTTTTGACGTCTCCATATAAAAAGGAAGAAACTAATAGGCTAGACGAAACTCAGACACATTTCACAGCCAAGATTGATGGCTGCAAAGAGCTCAACTACTGGGAAAGACTACGTAAACTAAATTTGTACTCCCTGGAAAGAAGAGAGAGGTACACCATAATCTATATATGAAAAATGGTCGAAAAACTGGTACCAAATCTCAAACTAAACCCAATTACCATTCAAACAACGCTGGAAAATAGGAAAGGCAGAATGTGTCGTGTTCCCAAATTAAAGGCCCGACAAGGGACCTCTTCAACACTGAAGGAAAATAGCTTGGTTGTCAGCAAGCCCAAGACTTTTTAACCAGCTTTCAAAGGACCTCAGAAACGTTAGGGTTCAAAGTTGAAGTATTCAGAGAAGACTAGATGCCTGGCTCAGGACGATACCAGATGAGCCGGGTGTACCTAGCTATGTGCGGTGGAGAGCGCAAGAAAGCAACTTGCCCTCCACCAAGACAGGTCTAGAAGCGGGCCACCAGCTTGACCTTCGTATGAAGAAAGACCAACACACGGAACATCAACGAGGTTAACACGGTATATATATATATATATATATATGATGAATAAAACCACGAAGGAAAGGAAACACAGAATGGTGCTGAAGCGCTTTCGTCTAATGACATCCTCAGGATCCTGAGGATGTCATTAGACGAAAGCACTTGAGCACCATTCTGTGTTTCCTTTCCTTCGTGGTTTTAATCATCATAATATTTTTGACGTGTTACTTTCGTGAAATAATTTTCATATATATATATATATATATATATATATATATATATATATATATAGATTAGTGATGTAACGGATGTCATTTTTTTCACATCCGCGGATGCGGATGCGGATGAGGATGTTTGATTTCAACATTCGCGGATGCGGATGCGGATGTCTACATTTTCGTTATTTTTTAGGATATATTCGAGATTTGTTGTGTTTAACGTATATAATAAGTTATTATATAGAGAGAGCTGTAGCTATAATGTAGTATAATTGATTAATTGTACAATAATTGCTGTACTTTTCCCTGAACATATAAAATAATAGCAAGCATCTAACTAATATAGAAATCAATTAGTGAATTCGTCTGCAAATAAATTCGTTATATTTTGTTGTTTCAGCCACAATTAGAAACCATAATTGTGTTACCCGACCTCTTTCCCCAACCTCCACCCTTATAGAAAGAGATCTTTAATTAGCTTGATAACTATTTATATTAAGTTTAAAGTTTTATTAGGCATATTTATAAATGAGTAATTAAAATAAAGTAAACTAAGATGTTCATCGTTTAATATTCAAACTTAATTATAGGAAGGTTATGCTTAAGGAACATTAATTTTTCTGCCTTTTCTGCTGCCAGTCTGTTTCTCTTATCATATATTAATCCAGCACTGCTAAATAATCTCTCGCTTGGTACGCTTGTTGGAGGACGTGCTAAATGTTTCCTTGCAAGTTTACTCAAGTATGGATAGATATTCTGCGTATTTTTCCACCAACTAATAGGATTGTCACATGCAGCCAGGCGTTTTTCTTGGTGATAGCTCTCGATCATTTTTACTACATCTTTTGACATCGCGTAGGTCTCGTCATCGCTGCTTGACTCAAGAAACTGAGAGAGAGATTCTGTGATAGATTTGCTTGTTGAAGGTGTTGGTTCTGTCACTGAAACTTTTATTCTTTTGGTGGGTGGCGAAGCGACAGATTCAAGAGATTGAAGCTCTTCAACTGCTTTGCCAAGTGATGATTTAACTCGTTCTAATGTACTAGGTGAAAATAACTTAGCTTTGTAACGTGGATCTAAGTAGGTTGCAAGAGAGTAACTTCATACAAGAACAGCCTCTCGTCTTGTCGCTTGCATCACTTTTGCGCACAATGAACTAGTTCTATTATTATAGTAGAATTTGGTAATTTCCGCTTATTAATGACGTTTTATCTCAACGGTCCACATCCGCACGACATCCGCAGTCCAAAGTGCGGATGCGGATGAGGATGCGAGAAAATGTGCGGATGTTCCGCGGATGCAGATGCGGATGCGGATGTGACCTACATCACTAATATAGATATATATTAGTGATGGGACGATACCTAAATTTCAATCGATGCCGATTCCGATTCCGATGCCAATAAAATGTTCCGATTCCGATGCCGATTCTCAGTATTTTTATAGATAAGAGTTTACTTGGTGCTCTTCGGAAAACTATACCTATGTAGTCCTATTTTATTTATTTGTAAGACTAACTATATAAAGTAATAGTATGGTAATATCACCTTAGAATCTAATTGAATCTACTTACATAGGCTATAATGAGTTATGAGCGGATCTAGGATCTAAAGTATGTTGTTTCTAAGCAGGCTGGACTAGGATTGATAGCTGCAGTCACGCTGCTATAGTTTTGTCTCATGGGTATTGCATCATGTATTGAAACATGGAATAGTTGCTTTCATTGGTTAGATCTGACGTTGCCATGTATTGCAAGATGAAATAATTAAATACTAAAAATTAAAATCTTCTTTTGAATTGAATAAATTGCTATGAATAAAAATACTAAATTTAAGTCTTGAATATTGAATATCAGAATATCAGTAATCAAAGTGCAAATGAAAATTAAATTTGTGCGCTGAAAAGAAAAAGATAATTTAATTAATAATTAGTTCATTTTTGTCACTAAATGACAAAGAATCGTTGTAAGAATCGAAAGTCGTAACCAAATTCTTACGATTCCGATGCCGATGCCGATTCCTGAAAAACACTCGATTCTTCCGATTCTCGATTCCGATTAATCGTCCCATCACTAATATATATATATATGCGCCTCGGTGGTGTAGTGGTGAGCGTCGCTGACTACGAATCCATCGGCCCCGGGTTCGTGACGGCAGCCGGCGAGCAGCAAAATCCAGCTGTTCATCCTTCCACATCATAAGAAAGTGGTTGGTAGATAAATGGGTACGCTGGGTGGCCTAGTGGTTAAGACGCTGGGCTGCTGGTGGGCCGAGGTTCGGATTCCACGTTAAACTGTAGGTCTAAGGTGGAGTGAAAAGCTTGACCTTCGTCAGAATGAACAATTCGGCGGAAGCTAACCAAAGGTGTGTATATATATATATATATATATATATATATATATATAATATATATATATATATATATATATATATATATATAAATTAATTTACTTAAGATGTCTTTATAACCGAAAACCTATTTCGAGACACACACACACACACACACACACACACACACACACACACAGCCATTTCATAATCCATCCTCTTCCCTGTTATTTGAAACCAGCGAACAGAAAAAAATTAGCGTCTCAGAATGTTATCATAACAACTCGACCTTTTCAATTAATGCATTTCCATGCTACAGCAACCTTTTTCTAAGGATAAGCTTTCTGAAGAAAGGTTGTTATATTTTTTATTCACATTTGAAGTAAAAAATTATGTGCCATTTTCTTGCAAATTTCTTTGTCTGTACCGTACTTTCTTAAGCTTCTGGTCTCGTTGAAGGACACAAGTCGGATGTTTACGGAAGCTATTCGGATTGTAATTCCTTTGTCTCTGAATTACATTTGAGGACAACGTAAGAGCAATACTACTTTCTTCCCACGAAGATATGACAAAAACTTTAGTAATTTTCTCTTTTCTATTTTATTACAGTAGTTACGGTGTACAAAATGAATTTGGTTACGCCAGACGATATTATTCAATCGTAGGCATATCCCACGCAAGAAAAGTTGAAGTTTATACATATAAAATGAAAACTGTCATGTAATATACTATACTTTGGCCAAGGGTTCGACAAATGTGCCATGGAATCAT